>VXBA01002171.1:2640681-2653951 GCA_013399895.1 Serilophus lunatus
CCTGCCCTCTCTGTCCTGCCTGCCCTCTCTGTCCTGCCTGTCCTCTGTCCTGCCTGCGCTGCCTGCGCGCCGCCCGCCGGCCCTCTCTCCCCTCCGCCCCCGCCAAAGAGAATTTGTTGCATTTCCTCAATTGATTGTTTAGTCAGAGATTTTGCCAACTTCCTGATGGTTCGTTTTCTGATTCCGAAAAAAAAAAAAGAACCGCATTTCCTTTTTGACTTAAGAGGGAGAGAGAGAGAGACAAGCGGAGGCTGGGGGCTGGTGGACGCATCGAGCTGTATGTACGTTTTTCTCTTCCCTCTCCTCGTCCCGAAACCCTCCTCCTCTTCCTCTTCCTCCCCTCCGAGCCCGGCATTTGCACCATCCCCTTCCCCTCTCCCAGCTCCTGCCTCGCAGATCCCGCCGGGCTCCAGGGACGGAACCCGGGCAGGGGAAGCGGTCCCGCCGCTCTGCAGAGCTGCTGCAGCACTTGCCTTCGCTTCCTTCGCCTTCAATTGCTTCGAATTTTTATTCTTTTTTTCTTTTTCCTGTCTTCTATTTCCCATTTCGCGCTCTATCCGTGCAGTTCTTGTGGCTACGACGAGAGATCCAATTGCAGAAAGAAAGTAAACATGGAATTCTCTTGCACTCGCTGTTATTTGCTTTGGGTTTTCTGTTGTGGGGTTTGTCTGAGTTGGGTTTACTATTATTTGTATTTTTTTATTATTTTTTTTTTGTGAGAGCAGAAAATCTGCCTTTGCATTTTCTTCCCGGCTCCACTGTCTTTAACTGTTGCCTTTGATCCTGCTGGTTAAAGTGTGAAATCTGTATAAAAACTGTACCGTTAAAAAAAATAGAAATCTTAAAACTATATTTTTCTCGTGGTTGGTTTTTATCTCTAAACTTACCATGCCAGAATATGGTTGAAAAGTTGGTAGGGGGGTGCAAACCTTGGCATAAGCAGAGCACAATCTATAAAAAATTATGTGTTTCCCCCAAACCCCTTTTCTGAATTATTTTTGTGTGGCCTGATGTTTATCATTCAAATCAGCCCCGACTTCAGACCTGGCTGTGGCAGGTCAGGAGCTGCAGAAGAGCAAGGGCCTATCCCAAACCTCCTGAAATCAGCAGGAGCTTTGGATCAGGCCCTACAGAAATAAATTAGAGGAAAATCCTGGGTACAGTGTAAAGGAAAATATATACGAGTCACAGAGAATGGGGCTTTGTTCAGCTGCAAGGGGGAAAGGGGAGAGCAAAATCCCAACTGTTGGTCTTGTGTCCAGGGCTGTTTAACTGGGAAATCTTAAATCATCTTCAAATCAGGGCCTGGTTGGGGAGTCAGTCCTGAAAGTTGGTCAGAACTTTATTTGCTGCAGCAGTGTAAATGCAGCGTGGCCCCTCTTCTATTTGTATCTGTGTTTAGGGAACCCTAAACCCGTGCATGTGGATGGAAAAGCATTCCTGGGAAGGTGCACACAGAGACAGATGTTTGCAGTGCTGCAAGAGGCAGATACAAATGGAAAGGGACGTTTAGTGCAGGGACAAATTTAATCTCAGCCTCTGCACCCCTCTCTCGGTCCCTTCTCATGGAAATGTGTCTGGATGTGTGAGAGATGGGGAAGATGAAGGGTGGGGAAGATGAAGGATGGGGAAGATGGAGCTTGTCATGCCCACGCATCAGAGAGCAGGGGTTAGCGCATCTCGGTGTATTTTCACGTTGCTTTGCAACAGGGTCACGTCTCCCAAGTTTTCTGCCGAGCAGGAATGGAGGATTTCTCCAGAGATAATAAATCTAAGAATGCACCCCTTATAAAAGCAAGACTCACACTTTTTACTCACACTTTACTCACACTTTAGGGGCCACGTGCATCTGCCCCTGACACGGGGATGGGTCCAGACAACGCCGCTCGTTTCAAGTGCTGACATCGAACGAGGCAACGCAAATATTTGCCCAGCCTTTGCTGCGGGATTTTGTTATTCTACCATCGAAAGTATTGCTTTGGAAAGCTTTTGGAAAGCTGTTAAAGCCAGGCAGAGATCGCAATCGGGGGGGGGGGGGAAATCCTGCCTGCTGGGCTGGTGCGAGGTGCGGGCTCTCCATTAGGTGGCATTGGTAGTTTGGTGGTGGGAGAGGCGGACGTGGCTCCGAGGGTTTTGCGTCGCGACTGGGAGCGTGTTTATCTTTTCAGCACTTGTTATGTACTTATAATACAATTTGCTTTATCAACACGCAGTTGAATAATTTTATCGGGCCGGTTGCTGTCTCAGGGATGAAAAGCAATACTCTCCTGCGCTCAACGGGGAGAGCTGGAGCTGCTTTTTGTTCAGTTAAAGGTGTTATAAAAATAATTTTCTTACCATGTAACACTTAAAACCCACAACAATCAAAAATAATGTATAGCAGATTATACACAGCCCTTTCCTGTTTTCTAAAGGTTCAAACACCTGATAACTCAGCCCGAAAGGAATTTTACACCCCAGTTGTGGGTATGTTGTCTGCTGTGCAGTGATAAGATGATTCTAAGGAAAAAAACCCCTTTTTAATATGTATGGCACAAATTGGGTCCGATCTGAGGGGTTATAGATTCAATTTTAAATAGTGAAAATTATTAAAATTCTGAAAGAGCTCAATAGAAATCGATTAAGGAAAATATTTTTTCTCCTTATAGTAACTTTGTGTCTGTGAGAGTTCGGATTTAACATCCACCAGTTTTGTTAAATTTAAGAAAAATCCTTTAATTGTTAAAAAAATCAATTTTATTTGCAGAGATGGAGATCATTTTAATCATAGGATAATTAGCCTAATTCAATTTACACTGGTAATATCTCATTAACTAAATTAGAGCCAGTCCCTTATTTACAATGATGTTTGCAAAAGCAGAATCAATCTCAAACTGTTTGCTATTGTTTGTTTTGGTTTGTTGGTTTTTCCCCCCCTGACTTCTTGCTGTCATTTAATTTAAAGGGCAGACTTCACATTTATATTCATTTGGGAAAAATGTTCTAAAGAACTAAATCTGTTTTTTAATTCCAAGGCACTGTGTTTAAAAACCTGAATGGCTTTAAAACCTCCTGATTCACAAAGACTGAACTGTATATTTTGTCATATATTTTGTTATATTTTGGGAAGCTTTATTGGAAATGTTATCTTAAGATGATGAAATGCATGCACATACAAATGGTTAAATACATGTCAAAGCATTTATGTTGTTTCATTTAGAAAAAATATTTTTATTTTGGGCTACAAAATTTTCTCATAACACAATTTTTTTCCTCACTTTTGCCTTCCCTACTTTACTTTCTTTGCCCTGGATTAATTTTCTGAGGAAATGTTAAAAGCTTGATTTGTTGAACTTCTTTATAATAACCCTTCATGTGCTCTCATGGGAGGGAATATTTTGGTTATTTTGACAACTGAAGTTTTTGAAAGCTTTTTAATTTTTATTTTAATGCTGTGGACACGTAACAACATTTTTATTTCAATATGTGACTCAGTGAAAATTAATACAAATATTTCATTCTAATCTTTTACTTTTCTAGACTCCACCTATAACAAATCGAATGTTCATGTCCCACATGCATTTTAAAATTTAAGTTTTAAATACTTTCCCTCTAACACCCACAAGAGCCCAAGAGGGTGAATTAATACCAACATTTATGTTGATATATGTGAAGAAAAGTAGCTTTAACTCTTGGGAGCCCAATGGGAACCTCCTAATCCAGTTCTGCAGCAATTAAACACGTTGATGACTGAAAATTTCATTGTTTAAAGCTCCTTTTTGCCCCTTGCAGTGTCAGGTCACACACACACACACTCTACCATAAACTTATATGGTTCATTCCATCAATTTCTGATGTATTATCTAAAGTTGGAGAAATGCAAACCATTTTTTCCCTCATTTTGCAGCTGAAAGCAGAAGGGCTGAGGCCGCCGAGGACAGTGAAAGTCAATTAAACCCAACCAAACTCAGCCAGAGATTTCCAAAAAGAACATTTAAAGCCCCTCAGTGGTTAATTCTGCCACGCTGAGCTCATTGGCATCTTGTGCACAAAGGCACAGGCTCCCTGCATTCCCTTTCTCTACCTTTTTCTTTCCTTATTTTCCCTTTTGCTCAAGGTGCTGTTTGTGTTTTTCTGAACCTCTGGCATTCAGCACCACCGCTGCAGCACGCTGGGATTTTTGCTCTGTGATTTCATCATCCCAAGCTCAAACAAAGCAGGACTTCATTTGAGGGGCAGAGGGATATGATAATCGAGGAGAAATCAGAGAGCAGATCTGAAACTGGGAGAAATCGGTGAATTTCCATGAAAAATCAATGAGGAGCTGGAATGATTTTTTTTTTTTCTTCTTTCTTTTTTATTTTTTTTTTTCTCCCCAGTGGAAGAAAACTGATATCAAAGTCAACAGGCTCTGAGCTTACCCTGGTCTGTGGAAATTTCAACATATATTACCTGCTTTTGACCTTTAGCAGGGCAGAAGAATGAGCAGCACATAAATGCCGAGGGAAAGGCGCCCACATCGAGTTTCTTTTTCATACAACAAAATCAGAGGGAAGAAATTGAAATCCTTGATTTTTCTGTGACAGACCACAGCTGGATCAGCCTCTTTTGCAAAAGGTGCACACAAATTCTCAAGGTGGTGGTAGGAATGAAAGCATTTTCATGGCTTTTTCCAGCAGGGAAGGCCCCGGGTTTGATCGTGGCTGAAAGTCCTGGAAAGTTCAGCAGAACGAACAAACAAATAAACAAAAAGGGGATGTGTGAGCTCTCAGAGGTCAGGTTACCCTGCTTGCCTATTCATCACCACCAGCCCCTCTAGGAATTTTTAACTACTTTTTAGGGGGGGTTGCAGGCTGTGAATTGTTTAGTTCGACTCCTCTTCGTGACGGAATCAAATATGTGCAGCATTTAGGGGAGTAAAAGATCGTGGGATGAGGCTTGAGAGATTCAAATTGTGGTCTTGGGCATTGAAGCAAGTCTAAATAAATACTGAAAAACTCCAGGAAAAGCTCTGCACAGGCTTCTAGTTAAAATAAAACCGTAATAACAACAACAAGGCAAAAACCCAGAAGGGCCAAACTCTGCTATAAGGAAGACTAATGATAATGATGTTGTGGTAATGACTGTGCAAGCCAGGTTTTAATGATATAAAGACAGTGGCTCTGTATTAATGTGTCAGGAAGAAGAGATGTCCCTTTATAATCCTATAGAAACACATATGGCTCTGCTTTAATTTAGAATTTTGATAGATCAGGGCTTTAGGGAGGTTCTTCCCCATCAGGACTGGCCCCTTTGAGGTGTTTTCTTGCCTTATTCATGGTTTTGTTAAAAAGAGGAAGAAACCACAGGCTGGCTGTGATGCCAACCTAAGCTCACATCCACCTTCCACCAGCCTCAGGAGCTCTTTCAATCCAATGTCTCTGAAGAAAAATCCCATCACAGGCAACTCTCGGTGCTCAAATGCAGGGGGGTGGGAGGGGGGTGAAGTATCACCTGATGAATGAAAGCAAGGAAAGTATTTTCGCCCATGATTAAAAAAATAAATTGGTTTTAAAAGAACACATTCTATTTATTCAGTTTTGAGTTTGGCTGAGGTTTGTTATAAAAATAGTGTCGTAATTTTTTAAGAAACATTTTCTGTTTGGATAGATTAACTGTACACGCAGGCACTTTAGCTTTTGAGTCCTTTCAGTAATATAGTAATATTCATTGCTGGCATCCCAAACTCCTCTTAATAAAAACAGTTTGGGAAAGCTTCCATGCCAGACAGATAACAATCTCTTTGAAATGGGTGATGAGCAAATGTCAGTGTGATCCCCCCAGATCCCAGAGCCACCACCATTGCCTGCAGAAGTGCATCTTCTCCAGTTTTCTGCTACAAATGCCTGGGATAAAAAAGCATTTGAGAATGATATTATTACTGAGGCAGTTGATTGCAATAGCCAGTGTTTTGTGCATTCAGGACTAAAATAATATGGGTTCTCATAAATGTGGTGTCCTCCCTCTTTCTCTGTACTCTTTCCATGTGGGTTGGCTTGCTATGGTACCAAGCAGGACCTGGCACATCCTTCCCAGCCCAGATCCTCTCAGGCTCTCAGATAACGTTTTATCTGCCCTGTAAGTAGGGGAAAAGCCTGCCTGAAGCAGCAGGGCTGGGGACATGGCACAAGGGATTCTCTCCCCTTCCTCTCTGCACTCGCGTTCGGAACAACTCGTTGCACTCGTCTAATCTCTGAGCTCACAGGTTTTTTGCAGCTTGGCAGTAATTCCTCTGATGGCCTGGGAAGTTTGTTTATATCCAATAGTTACCTCCTGTCATTTTGTATCTGTTAAATCAAGGCAAGATTCCTCTGAGTTACATTTTCATAGTTCGCTGAAAATCCACCTTTACCGAAGTCTCGGCTGTGACCCCGAAGCCCCACGCTGCCGCTGTCAACCCACAGTCAGCAGAGAGGAGAATTAAAACAAAGGAGAAAACCAGAAAATACTGAAAAACCCAAATCTTTTTCTCCATTTTCCATGTCAGTGGGTCCTTGTGGAGGTGGCTGCCCTGGGAGCTGTCTGGACCCAACCTGCCTGCAGAGCTTGTCCCAGCCCCGGCACATTTGTACACACGGGGCTGTTCCTGGGGTAGATTTTAGTTGTATTTGCTTCTGCCTTGCACTGCTCTTTTGTAAATCCTGCAGAATTTCTGTGCTGTTCATTTCAGTCCTTTTAAAAGTTGCACTTTGTTGGTTTTTCTTTTCCATTTTCAGTGTTTTTACTTCAGTTCATGTGCGGATGGCTGCCAACACAACCGTGAACGCACCCAAAATTGAAAGTTCAATTTAGCAGCTCACTGCTCTTTTGACATTTTAGTTTCATCTCCTTTTCTTTTTTTTTTTTTTTTTTTTTTTTTTTTTTTTTTTTTTTTTTTTCTAAGAGAATTAGTGGTAACTTTATCTCTCATCAAATTCCATAATTCAATTATACCTATCAAGATTCTTTCCTTCTTTCTTTGGCTTTACTGAAGTGGCACGAAAGACTGTTAAAACCTTGATCAAGAAAAACCAAATGACTCTGAAATAATCTGCATATTTTTTCTTTGTATATGCCTAATAATATCTGTTTGACTTCTTTGAGACTAGAAGGTTCTGATCTCTTGTTTGTTACATATTATTATTAAACCATTTTAATGATGTTTTATGTTCAGGGATCATTAATTTGTTACAGCAGGGATGGTGAAGATAATAGAAAAAAATCTTAGGAAGCACCACTTCTGTGAATTAGCCTTTCTTGCCGTATTCCCTGTCAGTTTGGATCTCCTTCTCCTTGTCTGGGAGATAGAAATAACCTTGAAACTGGGAGAAAAGTGTGTTTCTCATAAGAGAGTGGGACAGGAAAACCTTTTCTTTAAATCGAAAGCAGTTGGCTGCTGCAAGAGCCTGGAGGCAAAAACTCTGTTCCTGCTGCTGCTGCATGTCAGCCCTTCCACCTGCCCACAGGAGAATTCTCTGGGGTTAATATTGAACTAAAGTCCTTATTTTTAATACTGCTCTAATCTGAGACCTGCTGCAAAGCTGTGTGCTCTCCATGTGGAAACAGGCTGGGTTTTCTTGGAGGCTGGAGGGAGCTGCCTCTGGCAGTGGGACAGAGCATGAGGATATTCTCCCCAGCCAGCCCCGAGCTTCATGAACTGGTCTCTGCTGGGAAACTGGGCTGGGCTTTGCCCAGGGCGACTCTCCAGGAACTAACTACCTTATGATTTTTAGGGAATGTGTCCAGCCTGCTTCCACCACCAACCTCTTCTCCACCAAGCAAAACATGAGGACAGCAGGAATATGGCCTGGATGGACCGACCATTTGGGCTACTCCTTCTTGGAAGGGAGGTTCACCAATTCTCCTTCTGAGATGTATTTCATCTCCTGCACAACTCTCTGTCTTTCCTAGGTAGATGGGAGGTCTGTGTGTGCCCCAAGGGAATAACAGGGAGTATCCCCCTTTCTTTTTACGGCAGTAACCCTCTGCATCCACATGTAAAATACAAGATTTGGGTTGGAAGAGATCCTTTAGTTCCAACCCTTCAGTTGGTCCAACAACGTTGTTGCTGGTGTTGCATTCAAGGGTGATGCAACCCTGTGAAAACTGAAGCTGTCGATTTTTCACAGCTCTGCTCCAAAGTTATCCAAGGCTGGGTGTTGGCACAGGGGGCTGGGCACACCAGGAACTCCATTCAGCATTCACAGGTGGATTGGTGTTTGGAAAGGTCACACCTACCAACTTCTTAGGCCTCTGGTGTGAAAGATAAAGCCATCTGGTCACCATTTGACAGCTTAAATTGTAATTACACCATTTGGCCTATGAATTGCTGTGAGCCACCGTTTGAAGCTGCCGTGATTCAGCTCTTCCAGCGCCCAGACAGGGATCGAGTGATTCCACAGGAGCTGAGTTACTGGAGTTCATCTCACTTCATCTCTTTGGCCTGTTTTTTACCTTCCAAAATGTATCTCTGCAGAACCTCCGTTATGATGGTGAACTTGGCAGCGGTTGTTGGGTGTAAATAATCCCAGTGGCCGGTAACCAGTAACACCTGCCAGCCCATTACCCG
This sequence comes from Serilophus lunatus, assembly GCA_013399895.1. Classification (NCBI taxonomy): domain Eukaryota; kingdom Metazoa; phylum Chordata; class Aves; order Passeriformes; family Eurylaimidae; genus Serilophus; species Serilophus lunatus. The sequence goes on from VXBA01002171.1 coordinate 2,649,248, forward strand.
GAACAGGAGGAGAAGATGGGCATCTCCAGCGAAATTCCAATATGGAAGTGTTTAAAGGAAGACCTGCAGGGCTCAGGGTAGCAGAGATGTGAACCTTTAAATTACAGCCATTCCCGGCCTGACCATAAGTAAATAAACAATTCACAGCTGCATGGGCTAAACACAGAAACACATCTATCTCTTCCAGGCTGATTGCTGAACAAGTAATTAAGTGGGAAATGTGAGCCCTCAATGTCAGTGTGAGATGATAAAGGTCCGCAGTTGTAAATTAACTGAACTCCCCTCGATATTAACCCTTCAGGAGCCCTTGGGTGGCAGTGGGTGCCTTAGCATGACTCCAGTGCAGTCTGCATGCAATTATTCCTGACATTTGCCCCTGGGAATATGGAGCTGTTATTTTAGCAAATTAAAAAAACAAGGGAGGGAGTTGCTTGCCCTCTTCTCCCTGAGCTAGTGCAGGGCACCCTGTAAGCCCCAGATCCCAGCTCTGCCACACTCTTCCATCACATTCCCTCTGTCACTCTTCCTGTTGGAGATAGCAGAGGTGTCACAACCCCCAAATACATTAAAGATTGTGAGCTGCTCAAGCTCTGAGATAAAGAGGGTTGCTAACTCCAAATGAGCACACCAGGATTCACCTTGAGGATAAGGATCCAATGAATAACCATAAATTGAACTATCACCAGTCTTTAAGTAATTCATTAAATTAGTTGTAGGGGTTTTTGTTTGGATTGTGGCTGTTATTTCTCTTTTCTCCTTTTTTTTTTTTTCGTGAATGAATGAGTTGAAAAAAACGTTTACTTGTGATTTTACTTTCTGAGGTAATGGATGATTTATCTTAAGGGCTCGGCTCCTGCAATCCTATGACTATACTCTGTCTTCATTTTCAGATGCATTCTTTCAGCTCACATTGAAAACTTTGTCAATGTCCATTAAGTGTCCAGTTTTCAGTCCAAGGGACTGCAAACTACAAGATAAATAAAATTAATTCAAAGTAGAATTCTTTTCAACTCAGCGTTTTCAAGCCATCCAACAATTTTTGAGTACTAAATACCACCTTTGTAACTTCTGGGGTTGGCTGTCCTCAGTGCAGTTTTGCTCCCTTGATGATTCACAACCTTAGAGGACCCATGGGATGGTGGGGGTGGATTTGACTTGTTCCCTGTCTGTGAATCTGTGTGTAACTGTGCTGCCAGAGGGACAGATCTGTGGATCAGGGCCTTGGAGTCCCCAGAAGCCCATGGGCTACGTGAGGCACTGCATACATCTGCTGGCTCCTTATTTAACTAGAAAAAGCATGAGATGGGCCCAGTTTCACTCTCCCCATCAACCAGCTTGAACTGGGATTACTGGAGCCTCAGCCCTGCTTCTGGTGCCAGTGATTTTGGTTTGGACAAGCTGTGTCCAGCTCCACTGAAACAGAAGGGGAATGGGAAATTTATGGCCATGTTTGGCAAGGTGGAGTTATATTCCAGGCCAGACCTCTAGAAATATTACTTGAACTATGGCTCAACCCTGTTCCAGAGAAACGACTCCCCTTGTGGAGCCAGCATTGCTTTGTCTTTCTCGCCATTGTGACTGCAGAGGAAAAGGACAGGAGACAGAAAGGACATGGTCAGGAGGGATCCCATAGTCCCACCTCAGCCCCCAAATGCAGACAGAGGAGCTCAAAGCCATGACTGCAGTCATGCCCTGGTCCATTTTGGGCTCCAGACAACCCTTCTCCTTCGGTGGTTCTGTTTCCCCTGTCTCATCCTCACTAGGATGTCCCTCACTACTCCATCGTGCCTGGGCATTGCATCCTCATTTCATCCTCAGCCCAGGAATCACACTCAGACCACTCTGTGGGAATTTTTTATGGAGACCAAACATGCTCCTGTGTTTCCTGGGGAAGGGAGGAAAGCAGGGAGTGATTAAGAGCAGGGAGATGGTACCTCAGCTTCTTTCTTATTGCAGCCCGTGGTTCGTTTGGGGCTGGCCTTGTTGTAATATAGTTCTTCAGATTTAACTCACAGGTCTTTTTTCTTTTCCTGTTTAGAAGCAGCTGCTTGCATTTTACAGCTCCACTTGAAGCCATGGCAAGGGCTGTGCTCAAAATACTGCTGTGGGAGTCTGTATCACAGTTTAGGAAACCAGACATCAAATCCCTGATGCATCTTGGCAGCTGGGAATGCTCCAGCCCAGCCAGGCTCCTGACAGGAAACCAGGGTGCCTCTGCCAAAGCTGCTCCTGGGAGCACATCACCACTGGTGCAAATGGTAGATGGGAACATTGGATAACCAAGCCAGGGATCAACTCATTAACCAGAAGAGCCTTATCTTTCCCTTGTCCCAGAGCATCCATATAAAAATGCTCCATTTCACACAGCTGTTTTTTTCAGGTCTCAGGCCATGGAGAACATGGATCATCCATTTTAGATCCTGATTCCAGTGAGAGGCCCTGGGAACTGGGCAGGGAGACAACTTTCAAAACCCAAGCTGTGAAGGAGCAAGAACACTCCTAAAATGTCCTTTCTGAAAGGGAGCCTCCCTTTTGGATTTCAAATGCTATCTTTGTTACCACCCTTGGTAAGCTCACTAGCAAAGAGCTGAATGTTATTAGAATAGTGCTGAGTATGGGTGGGAAGACAAGAAAACAAAAGGAAATGGAAGTCCTGGAAATTGATTTTCCATTTGAATCTGTTTTTTTTTTTCCTTCTAATTTTTAATAAGAGATTTCATGAAGTTTATTGCACTGCCATCTATTTTCTTTTAGGGCGTGTTATCTTTTGTGACTTGGTTTAGACTAAAATAAGCCTCAGTTACTAATTAAGGATAGAAATGGAAATCCAAAGATTTGCTTCTCATCAATGCCAAGTGGTAAATCCTTTAATGCTCTGAGATTTTGCTCTATAGCTCTAAATTTCCCATTGGTATTTAGCAATCTGCTGATTGCATTTACTTTAATTCTTTGGTCTTCAGAGTGTTCATGTTGAGGCACTTCCAGTAGCTCTGTGTGTTAAGGGCAATGAATTAAAAGCTGTAGGGTTTTTTTTTTTATTAAATTCCAGCTCTGTTTTTTCTATTGAGTTCCCAACTACTGTGTTATATCATACTAATAAGAGCTGTACTCTGGCTGGACAAATGACAGCGTGTTGCAGTGTCCTAGGGGAGCCATGACATCATTTTTAATTTGCTTATCTGAACTCCAAAAAAGAGAAGGGTGAGTGGTGAGAAACTGAATTGTATTTTCACTCTAACTCACCTCTCCTTGCTATGACATTATGGGAACTGTGTCACTGTGCAGCTCACACCCACTGGCTGCTCCCTGGAGGCCTCAGATGCACCTATTTCCACCTATTTTCCCATTCCCAAGGGCTAAACAGCAGCAATTGCAGAGGAGAGTGGCACCATTTCCTTTAATGCACATCCCACAAAGTTTGCTTGCCAAGGAAACCTTCCAGGCAGGTTTGTAATGGAGTCTCAAAACCTACCTGACACTGGGATCAACAAGAATGGAGGTTGGAGAAATGATTTGAAGCAGCTTGGCTGTGTTTGGACTTCATTATCTTAAATAGAATTTGATTTTTTTTTTATTTCCTCATTCCAGCTGAGACTGGAAAAAGTGTTCTATTCTCATGGGGGCTGAAACAAGGCTTCCTAACAGAGATGGTCCAAATTTTGCTGTGAGTGCTTCTTTTCTTATGGAATTAGGACAGGAGGCAGAAATTTTAGGATTGGAGAGAATTACATTTTCTCTTTTATTTGTATCATTCTGAGTAAATAGTTTGCATAGAGGGAATCTTGGATAAATACTTGCTAAATCAGTAAATATTTTTCTAATTTAACCCAAGCTTTCAGCATTTTCTGAAATCATGTCCAGAAAATATAATTTTGACGTTAAATCTTTAATAACTGTAGAAGTCAGCCAACTGAGCTCTTCTGTTCTCCCCAAGTGAAGGTCTGGCCATTCTGCCCTCTTGTTTTGCAATGAGAATTTTCAAAGTGGAAAGGCAACAACATTTTTTGTCATTTACCTGCTTATTGCTCTTATTCCAGGGAATAATTCATGCACAATCTGTCCTTGCACTTCCTCACTTCTAACATGAGTAGAACTGAGTGTTTGACTGATCCCTGCTCAACCCAGCATCCCACGTGAGCACTTCCCTCATCCCCCAGACAGGATTCACTGATGTTAAGTTTTGAGTCTCAAAACTTGGACAGTTTAACTCTCTCAGTTTGGGTAAACTAGGATTGAAGAAGGGAAGTAAACCTGTAATTTCTGAGTGATTTAGGAAAACAAAATCTCTTCATCAACATAAGCAGCTTTCAGTAACCAGTGCCATAAGCTGAGCACCTGGAACTTGGCAGCCCAAGCGAGGGAGAACCAAAGGATGCAGCTCCCTGTGGTGGGAATGACAGAACAGCATGAGGAAGACCTGATTCCACCACAGAGATAACCTGTTCCTTTAAAAATAGCAAGGTCAGGGAGGCAATAAAGCTGTCAGCATGGCAATCACACAGTGCTGGTGTTCCACCAGCTCACCAGGCTGGGGACCAGGAGGGTGGGAATTCCCAACAAGGATGGCCCCGTTTGGGTAAACAACCTCGTAGCAATACCCCAGTGCTATTGTCTGCTGAACAGCTCCATTTGTGCCAGTGATATTTCCAGGTTAGCTCCTCCTAGGCCCATAAAAGTCTTCATTTGATTCTGTTTGCTGGTTTG
>VXBA01002171.1:2654001-2688728 GCA_013399895.1 Serilophus lunatus
CAGTGCAATGATAGATGGAGTGCCCATAAAACCTCACAGCACCTAGTCTGACATCTCCAAGCTCTGAGCCAGGTCTGGAGCAACTGGTCACAGACCAGGCTTCCACCCAGGCCCAGGTTTGGCTCCTGTGTATCTACTCTCTGATCACTGGGATGCTTCACTTTGTTCACTCTAAGCATCCAGCTGTGGGAATATTTCATGCTAAAGTCCAGGCCAAGAATGGAAAACCATCAAATCTAATCAGCTGAGCAGCCTGGAGAGCTGCTCACGTGCTCCAGGTGGGAGCACAGCCCAATATTTTCATTGTGTTGAGAGTGTAAGATTTCAACAAAGGAAGATGTTGTGTGGGGTTCACATCCTGTTGGTGCAACACATACATTTCAGCTATTGCTGGTTTCCTTTGGATGACATGTCCCTTGGCTGAGTCTCCAGCGGGGCTGTCCTTGGACAATAGGTCATAGGGATGCAACTGATTTGGGGTGACCTTTGGATACGAGTGTTTTGGGTCAAACTGTGCAGAATTGATAAGGGTTGCACATCACAGAATCACTGAGGTTGGAAAAGACCTCCAAGACCATCGGCTCCAACTTTTTATCAACCTCTACCTTGTCAACTAGACCAGAGCACTGAGTGATTCTTGAACACCTCCAGGGATGGGGACTCCAGCATTGCCCTGGGCAGCCCCTTCCAATGGCTGACAACCCTTGCAGTGAAGAACTTCTTCCTGATGTCCAACCCCAACCTCCTCAGGCACAACTTGAGGCTCTTTCCTGGCTACAGCCTCCTGTCAGGTAGTTGTAGAGGGTGACAAGTTCTCCCCTGACCCCTTGTTCTCCAAGCCAAACGTTCCCAGCTCCCTCATCTGCTCCTCGTATGACTTATTCTCTAAACTTTTATATGCAAAACCAGTGTCTCAAAATAAAACATTTCTTAATATATCCAAAATGAACCATAAACTTGTGCCAGCGATACCATAGAGCAACGTTTGTTCTGTCACACTGGGTAAAGCACCAAGTCTTCATCAAATTTTGGGGCAAATTTTTTGACTTTTAAGATACTTTTCATTTTAAAACACTGAGAAAATGTCAGAGGCTGATTTCAGAGATGAGAAAGGCCAAAAGAAGCATCAGCCTCACGTAAGTGGAATCTGGTTGCAGTTAGTGCAGCTGCCACTGCCTAGCACAGCTTTACCCCTCTTCTGGTGGTGGTTCAGAGCTGCACTTAGAATAGCTCAAGGCACTTATAATCTCAAATTCCTGGCAATTATGTCCGTATTCTCCCATCCTGACCAAGAAATCAATTTGAAAATTAAGTTTCCATCACTATTAAAAAGATGGGATGTGATTCAGCATAGTTAAATGGGATAAAACTGTGGCTGAACATTTAGTTGTGACTCAAACAAAATTTACAGGAGTTTTTTAAGTACATTACTTTGCACATTTTGGTGTGTTGTCACATTTACTGATTTTCTTGGGGACCATAAACTGAAATACTGTTAGACAAGGATTCCATGGGTTGTTTTTTTCTGGGTAGGGAGGGAGATAGCCTGTTCTTGTAGAATTTATAGCTCAAAAAGAAGTCAGAAAATAATAATTTGTGAGAGTTTTTCTAGATGGAATAATTGATCTGAACTTGCCTGTCACCACTTCCTAATGACCTGTTTATGTTACAGCTAATTACAATCAATTACATTGATTCTCCACAGGTGAGACAGTTCTGAGGCACTGAAGGAATTTAAACAGAATGATTTTTCAGGTTTTGGTTCCATTTACAGACTGTGGTATGTCCATTTGAAGAAAAGCCAGAATCTGAAACTGAAACACCAGTGTTTTCTTCTTGGCTATAATTGGAATCTTTCAAGACAAGATTCCAAAGTTTGAAGGTGTTCACTGCAAGGTTTTGGTCCTTTCCCATCAAGGTTTCAGTGCTAATGTATAAAACATTAAACTTGATGTTGGCTGCCTTCTCCTTCCATTGAACTCAAGGGGGATTTTATTCTTTGATTTCAGGCAAAGCACAATCAGGCCAATGTTTAACACTCCTGGCTGCCCAAAACTCACCCCGGTCCAGATCACCTGCTCTGGATCTTCAGGCTGTGCCTCACAGGTGTTACCAGCCCTTCCTGAGTCCTCACTGAAGTCAGTTTTGACTGGAAACAGGAATTTCTCTCTTGGTTGAACAATGGTGACCTGAAACACCGAAACCCTGCTGACATTTGGTGCTTCTTGGGAGCAGCCCTGTCGGGAAGGAAGTCGGTGGTAATTTTTGTGATGATAAGAAAAAAAATTTTTAATGAAGGGGTGGGTTTGGCCTCCAACTCCTTTGCCTCGGGGAGCGGGTGTGAAGTGGAGCAGCTCATCCTCCCTGGGTTTGCCATGTTATCTGCAAGGGCGTGAGAAGAACTGTGTCTGTACCTCTGCCAAGCTGTTCCCTGCTGGCCTTTGAGAAACCGAGTTGCAAAAAGCTCTTTCCTGCAGAGTGTTGCAAGGACTGCCTTGAATTTGGCTTCAGGAAGTGGTTTATTTTTTTATTATTTTTTTTTTTTGTAATCAAGGTTGCTATTAAAAAATAAATATATGATTTATGTGGATGTATTGTGTGGGGCAAAGGACCTACATCACCTACAGTGATGGTGGTGGGGGTGGCAATTCCTGTGTGCAAGAGCAACAGGTCAGCGTTATTTTAAATCCATTCCTTCATCTCATGCAACAGTAATATCTTTTGGACAAGGGATTTTGGAAAAGTTGAAATGTTTGCTTTACAAAACAGACATAAAATTTCTCCTTCAAGGTGCTAAATTTGTGCTGAGCTGGTCCAAAACACGACTGCATCTGGCTGTGTCTCGTGTCTGCTACTAAAAAAATGTCCTAAATTCCAGACAACCTCTGGGGCTTTGAAATAAAACTCATTAATCCTGCATTTGAATTTAATATTTGAAATTTTATCCTAATCTTTTTTTCTTCCACATGAATTAACTTTAGAATACTTGGAAAGGAACACAAGGATGGGTTTTTTTCCTTGGGTTTTTTTTTTGTTTTTTTAGAGAGAGAGGGAGAACATTCTTAACAAAGGGTATAAAATTAAACTAGATTTGACCTCTGCCTTTAGCAGATTTTCCACCTGGTTTGTGCAGGAAATCAACTTCTATATAGCAGCTCTTTCATAAGGAATAACATACATGAGTCTGTAAGTGACAGTTTTTCTTGGGTGGACAACAATGTTAGTTACTTTTTATGATTAATTGATAAATGTTTTGATATGGTGCCTGGGCTCTGAGTCAAAAATCACTCTAGTTAGATGATCCAACACTTGGGAAGCTGAGCCAATTACAGCTCAGGCACAGTGAAAACAATTCTAAAATATTTGAGCCTAAAAATGTGCATAGTTGTTAAGGAATCTTACACGTGGGTGTATGGTGGTATCCTGAATTACAACTACTTGGTGGGCCAATTTCTTGAGGAATGCAGGGAAGTGCAGGGATTCGAGACTCTTGAATCTATATTTCAAAAGACTTGGGAAAACAGAAGAACCACATGGACTCTTGAGGCTGGGCACGTGCTGAGGAAAACCAGACCGTGGGCCAAAATGTACTTTTAGTCCCTTGGGTTGCACAAATCCCTTTGCTTTTTTGGGAAGGTTTTAGGTTTCCTTCCCTTGACTCCTAACCTCCTCTGAGCTCGCTCTTTTCTTTTTTTAGGCTCCAGAACTTCTACCCCAGGATTCCTACTTTGTCCTTGGATTTTGCACCCTGACTCAAACCTCTAATGGGTTTTTAAATGATTCATGAGAAGCAGGACCAGTCAGTGCCGTCAGTGAGGTTGGGCTGGACTCAGAGGTTGTGGGTGCAGCCCAAGATTGATGCAAACCTGCATTAGACAGAGTTCTTGGAGGTCCTCTAGAAGAAATACTTATCTTGCACCTTCTCAGATCATTAGGAGACAGAAAAAAATCCACCCTGTATTTTTATTTCCACAGGTAGGTGAATACAGAGGCATTTTTTCAGCAGGATTTTGGGGTCATCAAATCAAAGACCATTTGGAAAATTCTCTGTTCTAGATTACCAATGGCTTTATGTGTGACACAGCTGTTCCCAACAAAGTCAGGGGAAACAGAACCTCTTCCTTCCTTTTGGTTCCCCAGCCTTCAGTACCTACAGTGTTACACGGAGGTTTTGAAAGATGAATCCTTGGATTTCAGTGCCACCAGAGACCTGGAAACTGAGGGGCAAACCCTGAGCTTCATTCATCTCAGTGATTTTTAATTGCTCATCATAGGCCTCTGCTTTTTTTTATCCAAGGATCTAATCTTTAACCCCATCACCTCATTGTCTTCCGTGCATCTTTATTCCAAGATCAAGACTAGGCTTTACTTTAGAGCAATTAACTGATACAGCTACTGCTGGAGGCTATTTGACATCACTGTGGCCATCTACCCCTGAAGGGCTTAGACCTGGAATCCACTGAAGGTGTTTGGATAGACTTAGATCCCCACATTACTCCATCTTCTTATGGTCCTGGACATACTTTTGTGTCCACAGAAGGGGTGAGGAGAGGTGGAGAATATATTTTCAAATGGAAGAGCCCTTGTTTCGTAACGAAGATCCATAAAGAGAGATGTTCCTTCCAGTCTGTTATAAGCTTAAAAATGCAACATTTCCAGTCATTCCCTCATTTCAGGTGCCATTTGAATGGCTTGATACCCCCTTCCCACCCTCTCTCCATCCCTGACACCGTGTTTTGATCCTGGCTGCTGGATCTAAACATACTCCTGCTTTCACTTTATTTAACACTAGAGGATTTCGTCCTTGTTGATACAAAAGGAAAATTTCTACCAGCACACTGTGAGCTTTCCTGCTCGTGACTGCTTCATCATGCAGATTTTATTTCATGTTAAGCTAGCAACTGAACTCTTCTAATAAACATAGTGAAATCTAATTAGGCTACTGGAAGGGAATAGAAGAATTTATCCTCCTCCAGACACACAGACATTAGGAATTCTTCCTCAAACATACACACAGGCTTCCTGGCAGCTGCCTCACTCAAAGAGTGGCTAATGATCATAGTAATTTGCACTTAGCTGATACTGCTACGAGTTCCTCACAGATGGAAAATATACTTCTTTCATGAGATCATGCAGGGCTGCATGGCCTCGTGGATTCTGCACAGAGAGAAAGAAATCCCAGTTCCTAATCCCATGGCTCACACTACTTGCTGTGTGGTCTCTCTCTCTCTTAGTTTCTCCATGCACAATCTCACTTATCCGGCTCATTCATGGGATTGTGATGATTACTCAGTGTTTCTCTGTCATGTGTTTCAAAAGCAGAAGAACAATTAAAGTGCTGGAGCTGTGCTGTGATTAGAGGCTCAACAGCACCTCTAAAACATGTGTAGAGAAAATTGGCATCAAAGGTTAATTTGGCTGATTTTTTGTCTTCATTGGGCTCATAATTATTTAAAGTATTGCTGGTGAGGGAGCTCAGAAAACATCCAGCCTTGGGGGAAGTTCACTCCATGCAAGGGGGCACATCTTCCCACACAGAGGCCTTACAGCCAAACTCCAACAACTATTTCAGGGACATCTCCATACATTCAGTCTTTCCTGGGACACCCACGTTCCATCCAAAGAGGTGATGCTCCTCAGGGGAGTGGTGGAATCGCCACCCTTGGAAGTATTCAAAAAACAAAAGGAAGTGACACTTCATGATATGGTTTAGTGGTATTAGGTCAAAGGTTGGACTTGATGATCTGGGATGTCTTTTCCAACCCTGATTAGTCCATGACTCTATGAAACCAACCCAAGTTTTTACCCCTTAAGCCAAAAGCAGCTCATCCAGGCACTGGGTTCAGGCTTGGTCTGTCCAATGATTTGGACTGGGGTTGATGTACCATGCAAGGGGCAGAAGGTCCTCCAGCAGATTTCCTCACAATTCCCTGCAAAGGGCAGCCCAGCTGTCCCACAGCAGCCCCAGCTGTCCAGAGAGCCTTGACATGAGGAACTAGCCAGAAGTGTCTGGGAAAGTGTGGACACTGTGGAGGCAACGGGTAAACCCAAGGCCTGCAACCCTCACTGGGAATTGGTGCTTGAGGATTTTCCCTGTGCCTGCATGTCTTCCAGCAGTCTTTTTTCAGCTGGAAAGCTGTCACATCTTTTTCCAAGGCTGTTTAGCTTGGTCACTGGTCATTCCTTTGGTTTGACTGAAGTGCAGGAAGACAATGTAAGAGTGAATGTTAAGACAGGACTAAAAGCTGGGAGATGTTTATAAGCAAATAATAGGATTATAGAATGTTTTGGGTTGGAAGGGACCATAAAGATCATCTTATTCCACCCCCTGCCATGGGCAGGGACACCTTCCACTGTCCCAGGTTGTTCAGAGTCCCATCCAACCTGACCTTGTAAACTTCTAGGGATGGGGCATCCACAGATTCTCTGGGCAATAAAATAGGACCTGACCCAGCCTCTGCAAACCTCAGGAAACATCTTTCTGCTGACTAGAATAGGGCAGGGTGCCAATAGCTCTGGCCCCCGGAGACATACCTGGTTCAGAAAGGATTCGGGTCCTGCTGAGAGCAGGTTTGTTCAGGGAAGGGTGTAGACCCAGGAATGGGAGGAGAAGAATCTGCCTCCTCCTATTTCAGATGTTTGAAAATCATCACCAGAAAAGAAACCAAAATACAAAAAATTCCAGAAAACAATGACCCTCCAGTGGGCTGAAGCTGATGTATCTTTTTAAAATACAATAAGTTTTTGTGAAATGGAATCATTGGCCTGAAATCTGGAGGCATTGCTTAGTTTTAACTTCTCCTTTATTCAGGCAAAACTCCAGTTGATGTGAGAGAGCACTGGGTCATATTAGGATTTGAGGAGAGCCAAGCTCAGAATGTCACATAAACATATTAACTAGAAACTTGGCTTTCTCCAAGATCCCAGGGATGGAATAGGGCCGTGATCTAGTCTGCTGTGAGGCGTATAAGGAGGTTAAATTTGTCCTGAGTAAAGCATTAAGAGAACAGCATCCAAACATCTGCACAACCATCTGCATCATCTCTTCCTCCTCCTGGAGATGTCTGGAATATAGTCTGTTTTGTGTGACAGGTAGAAACGGAGCTAAAAACTGCTTAACCTGTTCTGTGGGGGTGAAAAAAAATTAAAACTCAAACGATGGCTTGTTCATGCTGAAATCAAAAGCGTGTTCTCCCTGGTGCCGAGGTATGAAGAGGCATATTGTTCATTTAAACCACACTCTATAGTTTCTGCAGCAGCAAAGTATTTTTGAAAGTTTACAGCTGTAGTAGAAATTCCCTGGAGCTTAACCATCAGCTCTCTGCCAGTCAGAAAGCTGAAGGCACTCCGGCTTGGGCTCCAAAAGTGACATTTTAGTGTTACACGTCTCAAATGTGGAGCAATTTTGTGGGAGCATCCTGACAAGCTTGGAACTCCGTAGAAATTATTTTCTGGTGCCAAGCTCCGCAGTCTGGGAAAGGCTGCACGCCACACTCACTCCCTGCAGCTCTGCCAGAACCCAGAACACAAAATCAAAAAAAGAATAAGAAATATGGCTCAGGACTGTGATTTGCAGATGCATTTCAAGCAGGAGCTTTCTCTAACATTTACTGTATTAACTGCCCTCAGAGCCATGAGCAGTTGGTGTAAGGGCAGGTCCATGTACAACTACATCATGTAGTGACACCATGGAGAAAGGGAGAGACAGGGCAGGAAGAAGAATTGACCTAAAAGCATCTACAGTGTGGAGGAAATGGTATAACTTGGTAGACTCACTGTAAGCCTATTAACTTTATAAATTTAAAAGGGATTTTGCAGTGGTTTCTGAAAGGGAAAACATGGGTATTTGAGAAGGTGTGGATGCTAAAACATTGGTGTGGGACTCATACTTCAGGGAACAAGAATACATCAGCATGCCACGACTGTCTCCACAAAGTAGTTTAAAGGAGGAGATTGAAAAATGTTAAAAATTACTTCTTAAAAATAAAAATAGAAAGTGGTTGTGACATGGAAAAAACCCCCCCCCATTTGTCTTCTTGGTGTTATTTTATTGAAGTAGTGGAGAGAAGAGCTGAGGGAAAAACAGGCAACATTTTGCGACCTTTAATTGGATGGTAAGAATAGATCATCTTTTAATTAAGGCCTTGGATGAACCAATTGGCAATAAGTAATTTTAGGTGCTTAGAGCCGGAGCTGCACTGCCACAGGCAGGTTTATCTCTGGGGGTACCACTGAAATGTGATTGCTTCTGTCAGTCAGGGTTGGGAAGTGCTCCCTGCTGGGGAATAGCTCAGATGTGCTTCTCATACCTCCCCCTGAGTGCCCTGCACTGGCAGGGCAGAGGCAGGACACCAGGTGAGAGGGTCTGAGCTCAGCCCCTCCCGATGGCCCTGCTCGTGGGAGGCTGAGTGTTTGAGAACACTCTGTCATGGACTCGATGACTTTGGCCCAGAACCTCCTGTTTATTGTGAATGAAAGGCAATAGAAGTGTGGAAAAGTACAAAATGTCAATCTATGACCTTATGAAATCCATGGCAGGGGAGAGAAAAGAAAGACAAGCCACCCTTTGGTAAAGGCTTTGTCCCTCCTGCTGTGTTAGGATCCAGAAGGAGAAACCTTTCCTCAGGACTGGGGCTTAGTAAGTGAAGAATTTTGTCTCTCTTTATTTTCATTACAGTTAGTTAAGTCCTTAGGCTGCTGTTAACACTGAACTCCAAGTTGTTTTTTTGTTAAAATGCTGAAACCTAATTTTTGTTTAACAATTTTCTGTTTGAGGCCAACATCAAATTAGTGTGTTTTCCACTGGCAGACCCCAGTAATTTGGTAGGCAGGAGGCTCACACATACTTAAGTTATTCAATACATTTTGTTATACTCTGTACAAAAACCTAGTCAGAAAAGCCTGATTTATGATACTCCTCAGGTTTCCTGTTACTTTAAACCTCTAACATCCTATGGCCAAGCCCTTCATAGGCAGCCAGCACATATGGCCCAGAGTGGTTCTGTCACCTATGGCCAAAATGCCATATTTATAATCAAGACATCACAGAAAAAAAAGAATTGATTATGATGAAAACTGAAAAAAAAGGAAATTTGAAAAAGGCCAAGTTATCAGTGGACATTTGTAAATATGATTGGGTGGGATTTTTTCCAAACATGCATCCCAGACAAAGAGGAGCCCACAGCACACTGAGAACAAATATTAGATAAGTGCAATCATCTCTTCTGGCCTAATTATAAATTACTGAAAGCTCTGATTTTTCCATTTCACACATTTTTAATGTCTATTTTCTGTTTCATTTATACAGACAACCCACTCCTGGCTGAAGCCAAAGCTCCACAGTCTGTGTGAAATCCCACCTGCAATTCTACAACAGCTTGTAAAGAAGTGAGTCTGCTCCTCACAAAGTGTTTTTAGCTGGTCTCCTTGGGGATTTAAGGCTTATGCAGTCATTGTGTCTGTGTTGTATCTGTGTCTCCATCTGACAAATCTGATCAATGAGCCAAGCTCCCCCTAAATATTAACTTCCTACATGTTTCAGGGTTATTCATAAAATAGTTAGAGGCAGCAATTTGGCTTAATATCCTCCTTAAAGGGAAAACTAAAGTGCATGTCCATGCTGTAAAAATCATACACAAATCCACAGGGCATGAAATCAGGCTCAGGGCAAAAATCTTTAATTTTCCTCATAAAAATACATGCTCAAAAATCAGCTTGGGGAAAAACCCTGAAGTATTCAGGCTGGTACAGGCTGTGGAGTCAGGCCATAATTTGAGGGTGCCAGTGCATCTAAACCAGAATGGATTTAAGCTGTGTGCATTCCTAAAGGGCACAGGCAAAGCTGGCTGTATTTTCTCCTCTGGAAGATGTACTTTACAGAGATTAATTTTTTTCTAAGGGGGTCATGAAAGAAACCTTTGGATGATAAGGAGCAGATCCTGAGCTGTGTCACACCCTGGAGTGCTGCTGTGGAAATGTGAAGAGCTGTAAAGGTTCAAACTCTTTGAAAATCTCTGATCAGTGAATATTCCTAGTCAGCCTCCTCTGCCAAAGGAATATGAAATTTTCCAAATCTGTGCCAAACTGATGTTCATGAACTGTTTCTCAAGTAGATTTGCATGATGTAACCAATAACCATGGAGCCCTCCTTCACTTTCTAAATTACATCTGGTTGAGATGAATTTCTACACGAATAACACACCAAAAATGTGAAATACTATGTTTGTGCTAAACTTTATTATGCAGTTGAGTTATGACATACAAAAGTCCCCATGGCAACATGGCATAACCTAAAGCAACTGTGTGTTCACACGAGAGAGCTCCAACACCTTGGCAATTTTTTCTTTATTATCCCTGGATAAACTACTTGAAAGACTGACATTACTTTTCCATCCTCAAAACCAAAGGTGCAATCCTGATTTATAGCAGCTGCAATCCTTTGTAAAATTGTTGTAGGTTAAATTCCTGCATAATTCCCTCACAAACACACTGGAAGTGCAGCCTGTGTTTGTTTGGTTTTTTTTTTTGATCTCCATTTCAGCACTCTGAACATCTTTGTGTTGCTTGGTGAGAAGCTCAACATGACCCACAAGGGTGAACTTGCAGCCCAGAAAGCCAAACATGTCCTGGGCTGCAACCAAAAAATTGTGACCAGCAGATCCAGGGAGGGGATTCTCCCTCTCTACTTCTCTCTGGTGAGGCCCCACCTGCAGAGCTGCCTCCAGCTCAGGGTTCCTCAGCATCTGAAGGACATGGAGCTGTTGGAGGAGACCATGGAGATGCTCCAAGAGCTGGAGCTCCTCTGTCCTGGAGCCAGGCTGGGAGAGCTGGGGCTGTTCACCTGGAGAAAAGGATCCAGGGAGACCCTAAAGCCCCTTCCAGAGCCTAAAGGGGCTCCAAGAGAGACTTTGGACAAGGGATAGAGGGATAGGACAAGGGGGAATTGCTTCAGGGGTTAGATGGGATATTGGTCCTGTGAGGGTGGGCAGGCCCTGGCACAGGGTGCCCAGAGAAGCTGTGGCTGCCCCATCCCTGGGAGTGTCCAAGGCCAGGTTGGAGCCACCTGGGACAGTGGGAGGTGTCCCTGCCCATGGCAGGGGGAAGAACAAAATGAGTTTTAAAGTCCCTTCCAACCCAAATAATTTATGATTCTATATGCACAGAATTATTTAGGCATATGTTTAACTTCAAGCAAAGGAGTAAACATATCTTTGAGTTCCAGACTGTGCCTGAGATTTGTTAAAATGGGACCTTGGGAGAAGCCCCCACCTGGTTTGTATGTTCATACAAGGAGATGATCTCTGCAGCACCATCACAGAACTGACCAGCTCTCAGTGATAACAATGCCTCTTGTTGCTTCTTTTGGCAAGAGTTTTGCAAGTCTCTCTCAGAAGAATTAGATCACAGTCAGTCCCACCTTAACTACATATTTGCTGGCTGAATAAACAGCATGAAATTGGACCCCTGGTCGTGTCTGCTGGCAGAATTTAGCACTTCCAATGCTGTGGGATTGGTTCCAAGGGTGCACAGCATTCAACCAGTCTTTTGCATCCCAGCTTTTGCCCCCTGCCAAAATGACATCCCAGAAAAAGTTTTTGATGCTGCCCTCACCACCTCTACAAATAGTGCTCAAACCAGGAAGACAAATTCATTTTAAATAACACCATTAGCAGTATTAATTGTACAATAAAAAAGAATTTGTTGCAAGGATGCAGCCAGCTATTTATTTGTGTGCAATTCTGAGCCATACACCTTCAATTTGACATTTAAAGCCCATTTTAACAAACAAGATTTTGTGTTACGTGCAAAGTGCCTGGTGAGGTGGGTTTTCTGATCTATTTAAATAGCTTTGAGAAATGCAAAGTCTGATGGATACATAACTCTTCCTGCTTCATTACATTGTTACATTACATTCATTACATTACAGTGCTGAAAACTTTATTTTTGCCTTTCAGAATTGTTTTGAAACATAAAGTGAAAACAGAGGATCAAAACTAATTTGGAAGATAAGTGACTTCTGAGACAAGGTATTTAGCCTGTGGTTCCACAAGCAGTAACATTTGTGCTGTGTGTTGATAATTCATTTATAAATGTATATTTGACCTGAGTTCCCTTTCTCTTGACTTCCAGTGTCCCAGTTGTCCACCTGTGAAACAGGGTCATTTTTGTTGGGCAAATACATGTTTAGAAGCAATAAATTATTCAGGTCTTGTTATAATATGGAGCTGGAGAGAATCCAAATATAGTTATTCTTTAGTTTAAAAGGTTTCCATTTAGCTCAGCAAAATGACAAAGAGTAGGTGGAACTGCAGGTCCCATAATATGAACTCTTATTTTTGATTTCATGATCCCATAAATACCTGAAGTAATGAGTAAGAAAAAAAATCTCAAGTGTTGCAGTCTTGGGTATGTTATGTCCTAGTGCCCAAACACTCATTTCCATCTCTGAATTTCTAGGTGTGAATAGAATGAAAAGAAAATTAATGAAGTCATTCAGGGAGGAGGGAAATCAGGAGATAATTTTGCATTATCTGTATGTGCCAAACCAGGCACGTGCATATAATTCATAAATACAGAATGAACATTTAAATACAAAGATGGATGTTTCACACTCATGCTAAAAGTTGCCCTTGGTTTTTGTTGGTAGAAGATTCACACTTTATGGAGAAGAGACCTGACAATGAGAGACAAGAGAATGAGGCCACATTGTTCTGGATCCAGAGCTACTAAAGTGAAAGGAAAAATTGGGAGAGAAAACCCTCCAGGCAGACGTGGATAACAGGAGAATGTCAGTGACCACTTGAACACATCAGGGTAAGAGGAACTTGACTTCAGGGTCTAAAGAGGGTCTTATCATCTGTGAGGGATTGATAGAGGAGGATTAATGGTGTTGGAATTCTTCCTAGCAATGACCTTTCTGCAGTCATTCCTTTGCTTTCACAAAGGCTTTGGTAGCCCAAGAATAGCAGGCATTATAGTTGATTTAATTGTGATTTTACTCCTTCCTTTTATTGAAGGATTAGAAAAAAAATCAGAGCTAGTGGTAGATCTTGGGTCATCCCTAAAGAGCATTCTGGGCACAAAAAGTCAGAAATTCTCCAAGATTTCTAGAAATGAATCAGGTTTTTATGCCCTTGATTCCCTGCCATTACAACAGTTAATCTGGCCCTTAATGTTTCCCAAATCAAGGTTGTACACTGACAACAATTAGAATGGTTTGAGTTATTTAGTTATTTATTTACAGGATTCTCTTGCTTTGTCTTCATATCCACATGAAAGAGTGTGAAATGAAGGAACGTGCAAGGAATTTCAGAAAATGCTGCATGTAATTAAAGATTTCTGAGATAAAGCCAAGAATAAAATAATAAGTTAGACTTGAGGGGCATTGGCAGGGAGGGGGTTTTGCACAAAGCCTGGCTGTACCAAGGCCAATGTCATCAATCTCTTCACTTTGATTTGCTCTGAATTCACTCATATATTTGAAATAAAAATGGTTTAAAATTCTTCTTAGAAAAAAAATAAAAATGAGGAGGGAGACAAATGGGCAGAATTTGAATTATAAAACATGTAACAGACCCCATTCCCAACAAGTTTTATTGCTGTGCAACTAAATCCTTCAAGTCCATCTTTAAATTAACTGAATTAATAAAGATGTAAAACTAATCAGAGTATTGCCATCTAGACACTCCTTTGTCTGAAATATAGGAGCTTTATCTCGTTGAATCATTATAAATAACCTTTTATAAAGGAGTAGTAAATCAAGGAGTTTGCATTTTTTGGAAGGATATATGATCACAATATTTTTTCCCCAATTAAACAGCTTCAGCATTTAAAATTCCCTGGATTTCACAAGCATTTTGCAATGGCTGGTTCCACACCACATCTGAACAAACCAGGGGGAGTGTATGTATATAGGAACCCCCCCCCCTTCCCCAAGGGAGTGTCAAATGAGCCAAATATTCAGCTGATGTAAATCAGTGTTGTTCCAGATCCTTTTGGACATGATATAGTGCATTAAAGCAACAGCCAGCCTTTCCCAACCCACTCCATCCCTGAAGCTGGAATTAAAGCCTGTCTTGCTCAGGAGTTCATACCCAGCAGCCTCAGAGGATTAATTAGGGCTGATATTTATTTCTTTTGATACAAAACCCAGATGTGTGCAGTTAAGCCAAAAGCCAGAGGGAGAGCCATCCTGCTTTTTTTTCCAGAGGACAGAGGAAAAGCAGAGTTGCCCACCCAGAATTAAAGAACAGAAGCAAATAATTATCATCATGGAACAATTTGGCAGCATTGGGGTTTCATAATCTGCTAAGCCACTTTACCTGCCTGATTATGAAATAATTCAGATGACCTCAGCTTTTTTTTTTTTCTGTTACCAGGTATTGTAAATATATATTTATATGAGTTGATTTATTTGTCTGAAAGCTGGGAAGAAAAATATGGAGGGAAAAGAAATAAATCAGCTTGTATTTCATTTTAAGTAAATGTTCTTCAATGTGTTATAAAAATACCTGTCCACTCAGCAAAGGGTTTACTTTAAAATTCATTATTAGGGCTGGAAAAGAGACAGTGAAAATACTTTAAATCATGAGCAAGTGTAGTACCACCCTTGATTCCCACAATGGAAAGGACATCTCCAGCAGGAAAATAAAGGCAGGTTTTATGATTAGAAAGATATAGGATTCAGGGGATTTTTATGTTGAACTTTGTGCTGTGGGCACCTCTGTAGCAATATTATTTCACTCAGAAAATTCCCCAAATTGAGCTGGAATCAGCTGATTTCTCATGATCCATGAAGAACTTTCCTATGATATCGATTTATGCAGCATTTCTTTCTCAGCCTTTTCTTTCAGTGGGAAAAATTATCCCCTTCCACTGATATAATTTTGATTTTTTTCATTATAAAAAGAAAAGCAGCAAAAAAAAAAAAAAAGATGTTTCCTAAAATTCAAACAAGAACTAATTTTTGGTGTGTGTAGATTATTTATTCCCAGCCTGTACATCCCCTTCTTTTCCAGTGATAAAATATAAATAAATCTATAGCAGTGGGGATCACCCAAAACTAAACATTGAAAAGAAATATGGAAAGTTCAGACTGTTATGAAATTTTTCCCCTTATTCCAGTGAAAGAAAACCGAACATTTTCAAAATAACACATGAACATCCAATATTTTTTCTAGCAAGTTTCGTTTGTCCTTTCCTGTGTACCTGAGCATTGATCCACAATAATGAGACTCCTGCTGATTTCCCTGAGTTCTGGATGAAATTCCTGGGTGAGATTTGAGCCAATGATCTAATGATAAAAAAACTGGAGAGAGCCCATTCCTTCTCGATGCAGTGAGCCAGCATATTATCCTGGAGATAGGCAACATTTTTCCCCTCTGAATAATTCCTAGACAACTTTGAGGAGTCTAGGTTTTTTTCTCTTTCTCACCGATTCCATAAGGTTATTTTCCAGTATCATATATTTTACTTTACGAGGAAAAAAACGGACTGGAAAACAGTAGATCCACCTTTTTTGGATGTCTCTGGTATTTGTTTTTGGGGTAGACTGTCAAAAGCAGGTTTTTGCAGAGTTTCCTGGAGCATTTCCTCACTTCTTTGCAGCTCGTTCAGCTGCATTTTTTGTTGTTCTTGGGGATTTTTCAGCCCATCTATGGGGCATCTCACAGGTCCAAATGTCAGCTGAAAAAACAAGCCCTCTCTTTTTAGCTCCTCCAGTTGATTCAAGACTCATCAGGACTCAGGGAAAAGAGGGGGAAAAGAGAAAACCTGCTGTATTTGGAGTTATGAGCAACTGCTACTGGTCGGTGTCCTTGTCCTCCTCCCCTTCGAGGTTCTGGAGAACATCAGGAAAAGTGACCTCAGCCACGGTCCCTCTCTGCTCTCCCCAGGTCTCTGCTCTGCTTAATCCTGTCAGAAAAGTCTCCAGCAAACATTTGTAACTGCAGGCAGAAAGAACACTGCTGTCTTTATTTTTCCTAACTTGACATCTATCAAATTTAGTTTAAGTGCTCCCCTGGGTCAGGCGAGTTGCTGAGCTATAAACTAAAAATAATTAAAATAAAATATTAAAAAATCCCTCAAGCCTGCTTGCCAGGAGCTATCAGGGGGTTAACAGCTCTCAATCATGGATTTCAGAGTTGGGGTGGCTGAAATAAGAGAGGTTTAACGCAATAGAAAACTGAAATTCGTTGATATTTTGATGCTTCAGGCTTGACTTTTCCACTTCAGGACAAAACAGGTTTCTATAACTGGCTTTCAGAATCTAAATTAATTTTTTTACTTAACACTACAGTTAATATGATTTTTATAGCAAAAAGGAGAGGCAGGGGATTGTAGAAGGAGTTGTTCTGATTAATATCTCAGATAATCAAAACCTCACCCTGACAATTCCTCGAAGGCAGAATTTACCTTCTCATACTACAAAAGATGACTCTGCCCAATTTATTGACCCCAGCTGATGGATCAGCTCTCCCCAAAATTGGAAATTTTAGTTACAATGACTTCAATTTTGGCTTAAACCCGAGCAGACAGACAGCATGTTCCCAGACTGGTCACATTCATAAATGTCATAAAAAACATACTTGTTCTATGACACACACGAAATAAAATTCTCAAACAAGACATCTCTAACCAGAAAGGCATGAAACAAAAATCTCCAACCACGTGACAGGGGAACCAGGGCTGCTAAAAGTGATATTTTGACATTGGTGGAAGCAAAACTGAACTAAAACTGCTCCAGTCAGAGCTTGGATATTGGGTTTATTATTTTTGTTACTCTTAAAGCTCACAGAAATCATTTGGGTAAAACTGAAAAAAAAAAAAATCAGTTAAAACATGGTTCAAAATTTTTGTTGTGAGTTGTTCCAGAGTAATTTTAAAGAGAAAAGATTAAGTCAAGGGGATCTGAGTAGGATCAGTCATTAAGAGGAGAATAATATGCAGCCAAAGAATTAACCTGGGTTGTCTAAACAAATCCTAATTCTTTTACATCTCATCACATATCTTCTATACTTTGGAGCTATTTTTACATCTACTGGGGAAGAAAACAAAATCACTTTTTCATGATAATTTTCAACATAACTTCATCTTTTTCATGTCATCATTGATAGACAGTCCTGGAAAATGAAATACTTTTATAAAAAAGTTGGCATTATCAATATTTTCATACTTCTTTTCAAAATTTTATGACTTCTTATTTCTGTGAAAACTGTTAAATATAACAGGACTCTCTATTTGAAGATGATAAAGCAAAGAAATTGAGATGTTTGCCTGCATTTAACTTCAAAAATAGAAAATTCGTCTTTTCAAGTCTTACAAAATAGGGATAATTTAAATTCTAAGTATGACAATGCAATGAGCTCTAAATCAAAACCAGACACAATATAATTATGCTGTTCTTGTCCAAAATGCTGAATAACACCCTCTCCCCTGAATGTCACCTCCAAAAGGATTTCTTTGGATACAAATTTCCTCCCTGGAAGGGATGCCCTGGAGTGGAGGGAGCTGAGCCCAGGGATGGTTTGGTCCACAACTGTCCCAGGATTTGGGAGTGAAATGTGTTCCAGAAAACAGACTAGAGGTGGTTGGGAATTTTCCAAGGTACTTTTTCGTCCCAGAATGGGACAATCTGTTGCAACTGAAACCATTCCCAAGGGAAGGCCTGTCTGAACAAAGCTCCCAACTCAGAGTGAAAAGCAAAAACAGAAAACCAAGTGAGAACAAAAAATGAAAAAAAAAAAANAGAGTGGTCAGAGAAACCGCCTCTTTCCAATAAACCTGGGGGGAAAAGCTCAGGGTCTGGCTTGATGTGATTTGCTTTTCTCACTGTAAATGGCAATTTATGCAGAAGGTTCATTTAGATGGAAATTACAAAGTCAGAGTATGAGAGAACAACAGAAAGGAAATTTGCTCTGTCTGATCTCCTGAAGTGAACCATTCCTGGACTCTCTTAAATGATGATGATTTTTAACGTGTTTCTGAGATGTTCAGTTCTTATTGCCAAGAATTGCTAAAACACAACATAAAATCTGATCGAGAATACCCGAGTCAGCCACAGCACATGATTAAGCAACTATTACCTGCAGGATATTTTATGTCAAACCGACTCTTTACTGGAAAATTTTTCCCTTTATAAGCCATTTTATATAAAATCTACCTGTGTTTTGGGTTGATTTCTCAAAAAAACAAACATGAGAAAACCAAATTATTTTATGACTTTTAGGCACAATGATAAAGAAATAATTCCCTATCAAAACTTGGCTGCCTCCAGAATGAATTTCCTGAGTTAGTTACCTCAGAATAAAGTAAAGTGACTTTAAAACAGTGCTAGAGGGGATTTTGAGGGAGCAGATGCTGCTGTTTCACCTTTTTTATGGGCATAACAGAAAGTTTATGGTTCAGTCACGACACGGTTGCTCTGCAGGGAGGAATTATGACCTGGCTGTCCTTTGCCACTAATTTCAGTGAGATGTTTTCTGTCCTCTGGGACTCTGTCTTCCAGTTCTTGAAGGAGAATTGAAATAAAAGCAGGCTGGAGTGAACATGCACATGGTAAAATCAGACTTGATACGAGTTCAATTCTCCTGATACCCAGGGAAATCACTCTGGTTTTGGTCTTGTGTGAGTTGAGAGCATTTGCTACGGTCCTGATATATATCAGGCAGTAAAGATGTCTGAGTGAAAGGGTAGCTCCTGCAAGGTGGGAGGATGGAGACCTTCAGTGGAGGTGGGACATACAGAAATATGATTGCACAGACTGTGAAGGCTTCAGGACAGCTAGAAAAAATATAATATCCTGAGAACTACAACTATTGACTTATGAACTACCTGTAACTTGGCGTAAGTCAGGTCTGGGATGAATTTAACCCCTGGATCAGCCAAATGAGCTTTAAGTAGCTCTTGATCCCAGAGGGAGCTCCTGACCCTTGGCCAGTGCTGTCACCAACACTCTTTGAGCACCTGAGCCTCCATGAATGTTGTCACCCACATTATGGTGTTCTCCCTCTTGGTATCCCACACCCAGAGGGGGGAAGAGCCAGGAGCTGCCATCCCTCTGCATCGACACACAAAAAAGGAGGCAGATTTTAGGGTCTCCTTCCTGAAGAAACTCTCAATTTCGTTTCACCCCAATATTCCTTCTCCCCCTGTTCTCCTCACCCCAGTTCTTCCCTCACCTCTGGCCTGGAGAAGGGGAAAACAGACAGAAAGAAAAGAGAGAAATATGCTGCCTGGATTGGAAAAGTCATCTTTTCCCAGGAGCAGCGTAATAATGTTAATGGAAGGGAGAACGGGAAAGAGGAAATGTTTCGCTAACGTGGAGAATTTCTGGCCTGGGTTCTTTCTGAGGCCTGTTTGTCAGGGGGAAAAGGAAATTGGTGGCTGGATGAAATATGAGCTGATGCAGCTGCAATGCCTTTAAATACAAGCTTTTTTAGGCACACTGGTGCTTCAGTTTGGGGATATAAGCAGATGCTGAATGCCTTTCCCTACTTCACATGGGGCCTTTGCGTGCTGTGGTTTTAAGGCCAGTGTTCAGGTGATAAAAAAAAAAAAAAAAGGAGGGGGGGAATGAAATGTCATTTTTGGAGAGGCAAAAAATACTTCAGGCTCTTTGGCGTGTAAGTCATAAAGGGCTTTTTGTGCACGGGTAGTCAGTGCAGTGTCAAGAGAAATCACTTGCACAAGGTGGAGTAACACTATCTGAAATTAAATTCTGGCCTCCATTTACAAGTAACACTTTAAGGTTAAAAAAAAAATAAAATAAAAGCTTTTTCTTTTCAAGAAATTGAAGAGAACTAAGAGACACCCCCTCCTCTCCTCCAAAAAACCACCCTAGTGTTCCCCCATCTATAACGTGGCAGCCCCAAGTATAAAGTAATTAGCAGAGTTCATCAGCCAGCCCTAATGAGCACATTTTGTACAGTGGGGTGAAACCTGGCTGGAGGTTTAGGGCTGCTCTGATCTGAAAGGGTTTGAGCTGAAAAGGTTTGAACTCTCGTGCTTTCCAGGCTCTTTGAGCCTGATTCCTATTTACACTAAGTTTCCTTAGCATAAAGGGGCCTTCAAGTGGGCATGCAGTGAAGGAATATTTCAAGGCAGGGAGCATGCAGAGCAGCTCTGGCTGCCCTCCTTGCACCTTCCTTGGAACAAGCCCCTCACTGTTTTCTTAGGAGGGTGAAATGCCAGATGTAGCTCTAGTCTGAGCTAGAGGAGAAAGGCTCCGGCTCTCAGTCCTGCTGAAGCTCTTTTGCAGTGCACTGCTATATCTCAAGGACTTAAATAATTGCTTATGAGCTTTATTCTGGATCTGGGTTTTTTTATTCCTGCTCCTGAAGTTCTGATTTCTTGTTCTTTCTCCACTGAAAAGTCACCTCGTGTTGGTTGTCCAAGGCGGAAGCAGTGCTGACACATTCCGGAGATGTCATTGAAATATAAATAGCAAATAAATGATTAAAAATAATTTGTCCTCTTGAATGATTGCTTTAGAATGTAAGAATTATTCCTGACTTAGGAGACCTCCTTGGCTCAGTCCTGCCTGGGACATTTAATTTATTCTTAAGTGCCAGTCCGTGTTCCTCACTCCTGAGGAAATTAAGGCACATTAAACACACTCCAAAATCTGCCTTTTTGTCCAAAGACAGTCACATAGTTTTCTGTGACAATATTTATGAACTAAGATTGTTATCCAGCCCACCAAAGTCCCTGAAGAAAATGTATTTTACTATTCATACCCCCCCCTTTGCCAAGCAAAGATCTTCCAAACCATGGAATAATCTCCCCAAAGATGTATTAGAAACCTGGTTTGTCCTGTTTGATGTAGCTGAACTGATTAATGTACTTGGTTGTCATCTTTAGAACTATTTCTAACAGAAATGGTCTTTAACCCCAAGAAACTTTCTTTACTTTCTTTCCATATTTTCATAATTTCTATTGAAGGGTTTTGCTTTTTGACTTGCTTACCAGAAATGTTTCAATATTCCAGCTTAATCCAATAACCATTTCAGAAAGAAAACGAATCTGTTTCAAAGCATTATGATTTTTTAAAGGATCTATTTTGACCTCAGAATATTGAAACTCGCAGTAATTGCAAACACAGGTTTTCAACAATCAAGTTTATTTTCTCTGCAGCAAACCTCACCCATATGCCTGCAGGGAATAGCTGCGTTTGCCAAATCCAACTTTTGGTGCACAGAAGAAGTGGGATGTATAAATAGAAAGTGTAAGCTTTTGGATATACAAAATGGGGTTGTAATTCAAGGCCTCCCAGCCGGTGGCAACAATTGTCCATGTCTTGTGGGGTGTCAGTTTTCCCTCTTCTCTTCATTTGGCTCAGCAAGTTGCCTTCTGTGAGCACAGTTTAAAGTCTTGGCTTGTGCTTCCTCTGTCTCCTATCTCACACTGAACTGCTGTCCCAGGGAGCTGTAGATCCTCTCCACTAATCCCATGCTCCAATCTCCAAGCCTGCGGTGGAATACTGAAAAAAAGCAAAAAAAAAAAAAGGAAGAAAAAAAGAAAAAGCTTTCCTAAATGATATACCAAATTACACATTATTTCACTTGACAAACAAAAACGCTCCTGTGGTTTGCAGAATGAGTCGTGTACATCATAATTTTGACAGCGAGCTCTGAGGCTGAACTGGCTCTTTAAACAATTTCCCTGTGTACTCAGTGCTGTTCCAGTTCAGTGCAAGCATATGGCAAACACAGAAACGATACTCACTGATGCCAGGGCATGACCAAAATCTATAATAATGTTGTTTACTTTCACCAGCTCTGCGAGGAAGAATGTGGCCTCATGCACTGAAACGACCTCAGAAGAGTCACACTTTTGCTTTGTCAATAAGTTACTCAAAACACACATTTTCCCCTAGAAGCATAAAGACCCAAGACACTTGCAGGAACTGAGTCAAACTCCTCCATACAGAATCTCCTGGAGAAAACCTAAGGAAATTCTCTCCATGACGTTGGTGAGAGTAGAGGGAGGCAGGAGCTGAGTGTGGCTTTTGGAGCACCCTTGGCTTATGCTCTTTTTGTTGTTGTCATTTCTGATAAAAATCAGAATATTTCAAAGTCTTTACGGACAGAGCTCTGCCAACTTCCTTCTCCCACTAAATTGGCCCTTCCTGAGCGCTGCCAGGAAAGAACATATTTTAGCATCTTAGAGCTGCGTGGTCTGGCAGGAGAGCCTTGGAAGGCTGAGGGGGTTGGCCACTCCTCTGCAAAAGGTTGTAACATCCCTTGCTCAGGGGGGTTTTCCTCCACACCTTTGTCAGGCACTAAAATTGCCCTGATGATGTGGAGCCACGGGACAGGGCAGGCTTTGAAACTGGGGAATAAACAAACTCAGCTGGCTGCCTTTGGAAACTCCAGCTCCCTCAGAAAAAAACATCCCTCTTCACAGCCAAAATCAGAGTGTCAACAGGAGGAGAGTCCTCATTTCACTTTGGTTTGAACCATCCTCAGGAAAGCAGAGGGACAGACTGCAGAGATGGGATCTCCTAAATACATTTGTTGAGGGAACAGGAGTCGAGGAATTGCAGCGGCTTTTATGGTTCACTCAATAGCTCAGATCAATTTTCAATGGCAGCAATTGCAAAGACTAAAGGCTCAGGAGATACCATGGGAATGGAAATGAATAAAATAGTTTCCCAGTTGCCTGGAAAACACCTGGATTTGAAGCATCAAAGAGTCTTAAATCTGCGAGGAGCCGAGCTGCACTAACTCCCATTGCAGGCAGTGAAAAACGGGGCTTTGCATTGAGGGCACATTGCTTAAAATCAACATTACCTCTGCTGCAGACAGTGTTTGTACAAGGCTGAAGCAGGATAACCTATTGGTGGAGTCATAAATATTTATTTATGGAAGAAGAGAACGTCACTAATTTACATTTCCTCCCTTTTATGGTTCCTAATTCGCAGTGTCCTCTCCCACTTCTTAGTCACCAGAGCTACGTAGTATATGCAGATGTAAAAAACTGATAAAAATTTGAGAAACCAATAAACACAGTACCCAAATAGAAATGAGGTATTTTTCCAGCAGTTAAAACTCAATTACAGTTAAGTCACATGTTCGCTCCACTCAATAGCTCATAAAATGGGCAATGAACTCACCAGGTTCTCAAGCATTGATTGGATGGATGAGAGAAGGTACCAGGACATGGAATACTACAGGGACTGAAGATTTTGGGATTTACTCCCTGAGGTTTGATGGTCTCTGGGTAGAGGAAAAGCTGTCCTGGGCTAAAAAGCCCAGTTGGGGTCTGTCTGGATCTGCAAGGAGCTGAAGTGAGTATGGAAGAAAACAAAACACCCATGGATGTTCGTGAGTTAATTTCTAGACTGTTTTGACCTAGGAAGAGGTAGATTTTACACGAGCATGGAAAAGTCCCAAGGCAATCCAAGGGTTTAGCCTCCAGCAGTTCCACACTTAAAAAAAAAAAAAATATATATATATATATATAAAAAATTAAGAATCAGCTGAAAATAGACATTTACCAATGTGCCTGAACCAGAGGAGTTTTAAAATCTTTGCAGCCATTGCTTGTGACTCCTTGCAGGAACTGGGAGAGATACCCATGTTGATGACAGGCCAGAGACATTCTCAAGAGCAGTCACTGAAAATTGCTCTGTTGGGTCACATTTCCAGGTACCACAAGCAAAATCCCAGTGAACGGATTTTGTCGGAGGCACTGGAGCGTAGGTGGATCCCCATCACACCATTCTGCTCATCCTGGAGCAAATCCAAACGTGGAGATTTCCACCCCCTGCCCCCCAAAGTATTGCTCAATGGTTAGTTTTGATTTCTGCACGTGATATGTTGCTGGCTAGGACAAGGCCACTACTAATAACAAAAATGCAGTGCATCAGCATGGATCATGGGCCTTCTTTCCTTTGTTTTTTAAAAATTCCTTTCCTTCTTTTTTTCTGTATACATAGAACTTAAATCATAAGGTCCCATCATTATCTGGAGGCTCACACTTCTGTTGCTGACAAGTTCTCTATTCTTCTAGTGAAGACCTCTACAAATGGTGTGTTTCCATATTATTAGTCAGGTTCTTGTAGTGTTTTAAGGGTTTGCAGCAAAGGGATATTTCTAGCAATCCTAAAAGTTCAAGTTGGAGAGCTAAACCACACTTTGCTCACTCAGGCTTAGGATTAGTTCTTTTGAGTTGATGATTTTCTGTTTCAACATGTAACCTAAGATCCTTCTTTCACCTCTCTGGGTAACTCCAAGATGAATTTAAATTTTTCCTCTGCTAAGAAAGCCCCATTTCTACCAGCAGAAATATTGCTAAAGAATAGAGGATAACGGGAGATCTGATTCATCTCTTAACAAAATATGTATGTGAAGAAATAACACCACTGGAATTAATAGAAGAAATGCAGCAAAGAAATGTTGTTTCTCTGTCGCTATGTGCTTATGCAGATAAACCTCCAGTCACATTTAATCTTTGTAAAAAGGTCGGTGAAATGATTCCCAATCTCTAATTTCACATGACTTTGCAGCTTCTTGGTTCCAGCTCCGAGGAGAAGCAGAGGTGCTGAAATACAGAAAGATAGGATATCCTCTTTGTGCCATTTTTCCTACTGGAAAGAGGAAATCATGGAAATCTTGTAAGAAATCCCGTTCTCATGAGACTTCCAGCTTCTTTATTCAGACCAAATGATCCTGGCTGATTCAGATAAGGTGACTTTGGCAATTTACCCATTGTGAAGTAAATTATCAAAAGTCTTCAGGCTTGTCCATCGTTAGCAAAGGTTGAAAAATCCACTCTTTCCCATTCCAGGGTTAAGAAAACAATGTTAAAATCTATTTCAGGACCTAAGAGATGCACAATTCAGTTCTAAAAACATTCTTACGAAAAGAAGTTTCTCCAAAGCTTTTCTGCTTATCCATTTGCTTTGGAAGTTGTAGAACTTACAGGGAAAATCCTTTGGGCACATCTATTCAGTAAGACACCCTAAAACCTTTATCAAGTGAGCATCTTTTCCTGGTGTGATATTCCTCCTTGTTCCTTATATCTATTTAAATTGAACCTGGTGGCATGTTCAGGGCAGTGTTCTGCCTTGGATGGACAGACTGTGCTTCTCCCTACAAAGCCATGAATTCCCAGCCTTCCCAGTGAGGATTCCTATTGCTGGAGGAGGAAATCACTGCGTGAGGCAGTGATAATTCACCAGAATCCTTTCAGACAGTCCATCCTGTCTCTTCATCTGCACATAACTCCAGGCTGAGCTCCTACACCAAACCTCTTCTCATGCCTTGTCTTGTGGTCTGTCAGAGAAGGGGGACCACGGGAGGGAGCTGAGCTCCCCTCCACCACTGCCCATAGCAGAGGCCCATGGAAATACCAGCACAAGATTTGTAGCATCATTGGGTGATTTTTCACTGCTCCACTGTACCTCTGCACTCAGACACTCTTTGTTTATTGTGTGTCCTTCTAATCCTGGCACTGTCAAAGCCCTCCCCATTAACTCAGCATTATTGTGATTTATTAGCTGTGCATGGCTAACACAGTGTTATGACAGTTGGGATGAGATTAGGTTGCAGGTCAACTTGCTCCATAGACTGGAACGTTTTCAGGTCTCTTTGGAGCTGAGCATGAGGTTTAGACTGAGGAAGTCCCAGAGGAGAAAGAAAGGGAGGTGTGTGGTGCTTCTCCATCCCATACTCATGACTCCTCTGATAAATGGCAAGAGAAACCTCCTTCTTAGAAAGCAGAGGTGGAATGAAAAAGGTATTTGATGAAGGTGGAGGCACAGTGTTCCTTCTTTCAAAACAAGAAGCTCCCAGACCGAGAGAAAACACACTCACACTTTCCAGTCCATGCCTAATTTCAGACATAATTTATGAGATCAAAACATGTTGGTGATCAAAAGTAGGCACTTCGTGCGTGTTTCTCATTTTTTTCCACTTCACTGAAAACAGTTGGGGAGACCTTCAGTCAGACTCTCTCTGTAGGGCAGAAATCCTTGTTCCGTGCAACAGAAATTTCTCTCAATTAGAACAAAAATATTCTCTGCTTCGCCAACTTTTAAGCGCCTTCTTTTGTTTTGCCGAGTAATTATCTCTTTGTTTGTCCAGGGGAATATCTAATAACTCCCTGTTCACGGAAGGGCACTGACCTCTGAAGGAGCCAAAAATAGCCCAGCAATAATTTCAACAATATGCTTCATAATTTCACTTGAAGGCCCCTTTGGATCCGACGTGTTACGTCCCATTGCACCGCGACAACGCAGAGCCGGACAAGGCGTCGTGCATTTCTCAACAGGAAAACCAACAGTTTGCTGGGTGTGAGGAAGGAAGGTTGGTGCTGCTCCCCCACCAGTCGCCCAGACCCGCTTGAATTGTCATTTAATGCTCCCATCCAGCAAATTGTTTCAATCCAGTTGTGGTCGGGAGAAATATGCTGCGGATAATTCGCCGCAGCCTCCTGCCTGTGGACTCCACTGTGGAGAGCGTGGCCTTAATTGCCTTTTTTTTCCCTCTTTCTCTTTTTTTGCTCAACTGAATTAATCTAAAACCACAATATGAGTTAATGATAAAATGCTTCACTAAACCACTGATACAGCTCTGTGCTGCCTGACTGGGATAGACAAATAGCCTGTCTTGGCTGGGATCCTTTATGCTTCTATAAGGGCTATAACTTGTCTAAATTGTTCAATAATTAGTGCAGAGATAAATTATTTAATGGAAAACCTATGTATTAAACACTTTCAAAGTGCAGCTGTGTGTAGCAAGAGAGATAGTTAAAACAACTGCAAATAAAGCTGAATTTCTGTGTCAACAGCCCTGGTCATTCAGCCTCCGAGAGCCCCAGTTCCTTCCTCCTCTTCCCTCTGTCATCTTGATGGTCCTGCTCTGCTTCCTGGCTGGGAAGAATAAGATCCAACCTTATTCTTAGCCTACATTTTTATTATCACCTAAATAATGGGGCTTTGATCTCAGTAATGATTTCAGATGGCCTTGTAATAATTAATTAAAACTAGCTTGAATGCTGTTTTGGCTGCCATAGGACCTAAATCCTTCTGCTTAATCTCTGAAATCTACCTGCTCTGGGTATATCCCAAGGCAGTGAGTGCCAAAGTTTAACTATATACTGCTGGATATTTTGCTCCACAGATTTAAAAGTGTTTCCCTTAAAGGCAATGCTATTTTTTTTTTTTTGCCTTTTAATGGGTAAGCAGCCTCATTAGTACCAGGTGATTCATTTAAAGCACAATTACACAGGGAATTCAGTTAATTGATTGGATAACCCTCGATTCATTTGTAAAAACACAATCCCCAAACCTGAAGTGCTGGGACTTAGTGGTAGTCATGTAGGGAGAAGTTTACTTTGAAAGCAAACGTTTAGGTTAATGGGATCCATATGAAATAAATTCCTAATAACTTTACCATGGGTGGGCTTATCGAACTCCTTATCATAACACAAGCCGGGCCATTTCAAAGGATCTTTCTTCTGAGACTTTCTGAAGACTTTTCTTTCACCCCAAATCTATAGAATGTTCCACTGACTCTCCATTGAGAAAATATTTAAGCTGCCTCTCAGGCCATGATTCAAAGGGATTCTTTTCCAAATGTGTATTTATTAACCCTGTGCTGGCAGTAAAAAGTGTTTCATAGAGGTGTGTGATTCTGGGGAGGGGGAAAAGCTCTGAGCAGGAGAGTTTGTGTTGCTGCTTTCAGGTCCAGGAGGTCACTTTTATGTAAAAAAGAGTTGTGGGCTTGAACTAAAGCTGGGGGACTTGTCTGTAAATGGAAAGAAGAACTTGAGGATAGTTTGGGCTCTCTCAGACCCTGGGCAGTCAGTGCACATCTTCCAGCTGACCTCTGTGGGTTTCCAGTCAGATCCACGGAGAGATTCTATCCACAATTTCTAATCACAGAGAGGGGAAAAAAGGAGAATGATTCCCTTTGGAATATTTAGGAATCAAAGCAGTAAGGCCACCTGCACAGTTTGGAGACAAAATTCCCTACACAGGACTAAATCACCTTAGAAATTAGCAGAGAAGCTGCTGCTACAATAACTATGATTTCCTAATTTGTTAACAAAAAGTTTTAAATTAAAACCATTTACATCCACCAGAAAATATGTTACTGGAAACTTCAATTTTCTCTCTTCTTCCTGAATTATACTAATATTAGCTGCATATTTTCCCCTAATATTTCTTTTAAAGTAGAAAAGCATATAAATAATTTTGAATAGCTAAACATGGCAGTAGAATTTTATATAAAAGAGAGAGGAGAACTTCAGAGGCAGACCCTCTTGTCTCCAAGAGGGTTTCCAGTGGAAACACTGTGGACATCATTCATGATAAAGAAATTATATTAAACACAAGTTCTGTGTCAGATTTTGGCACAATTTAACCCACAGATCTGTGATTCTTTGACAAGAAAAAGGGAAAACTACATTGAAATGCCACTTTGAGTACAAATGGTGAAATTGAATTTAAAAGAATAATTCTAAACTAAGCAATCTGTAAAAGGTTTTAGGAATCACCATGATCCTTGTTTGCAATGTTTGGTCATGCTCTCAAAGCTTGTACAGTGAGGTTTTTATGCCCTTAATCAGTTGCTCCCCACAACCAATGTCTAAAATAGTTCCATTTCACTGCAGCAAATGCAATATTATTGCTAGGAGGTGTATTTGTGACCACTGTATCCTGTTACAGCACGAGGGATAATGGGCTGGCACATTAGGAACCTTACAAGGTGATGAGAGGCCGCTACAGGAGTTGATGGACTGAGTTTCCAAACATTAACTAATGCAGAAGGGAAGTCAACACTGGAAAACCTTGTTCTTGACCGTGGTGGGACAGGTAAACACTTCATAACACTATCAATGAATGTGCTGCAGACACTGGTCTCCTCAGAGGAGAGTGCCAGGCTGGGAACAGCTCAGAGGTGGGCATGTCACAGGAAAAGCTTTGGGGCTGCTGGCACAGAAGTGTGGGAGATGCCTGGAGGTTTCTTGTCAGCACTTTGCCCAGGTCAGACCAGGCATGTTAAATCATGGGATGCAAACCCACATGTGAATGGGAAAACAAAATACAGAGGCTCCACAGCCTTCAGACCAACATTAGGTTTCTTTTACTGGGGGATGAGGAGAACCCATTGAACGTCACTGTCCTAAAGATGAAAGCCTTTTCCAAAAAAACTAAGTGGGGATTGTAAATCCCTGAGACTGAATTATCCAGGAATCTCGCCTCTAGGAGGCCCCAGAAGTAACCAAAAATGGTTACAGGCTGTGATCTCTCATTACTGGGCTGTAAGATTATTGTATTAGAGGCTTAACAGGCTTGAAAAGCCGGGTTGGAGCAGCGCTGAAAGAGAGAACAGTGTTTATTGAGCAATAAAAGAAACATCACGTTTCATTGCTCGGCCAAACTGCCCTACAGAAGCAAATCCCTGTGCCTTAGAACTTGGGGTGAAATAAATACTGATACTATACAGGGGGCTGTTGGAAGCAACCAGGGTAATGAAGCCCCCCGTTAAATTAAGGTCTTGCTCGGGGGGGTTCCCCTCCTGCACTGCTGCCCTCTGCTCACCCTCTCTCAGGGACATCTCTCCCAGGCCAAGGGTTAGGTTTCCTCCCCTGGATTAAGCAGTAGGCTCATGTCAACAAGGTGGTCGTGGAGATAGAGACAGAGCAGGAAGGACTCGTGAGGCCAACGGAGAGAGATCCAACTATTTCAAGGCAGCAGATTAATCCTGATAATACGGTGGGTTTTTCCCCCCTGGTTGGGTCAAGTTCCCTTAGCAACCACAAAGCCTGTCATTAATAAAATTAAAAAACACTCCAGCATAATTCCCAACCTCTGTGCCCTTTTCAGAAGCGAAAAGATAAATTGAATATAAAATGAAAGCCTTGTTTTTTGGCCTTTGGGAACCTCTTCTCGCTTTTCCACTTTCCTCCCCGTAATTCTGCATTGCTGACCTTCTTCCAGTCACAACACAACATATGGACCTCATTGTCCTCCAGAGAGAGGAGGGCATGGGGATACCATTCCCACTGACCTCTCCCTATCCAGGCTGGGGTAATTACTGAGGGCATCTGCACAGCCCTACCTGGGCTGGGCTGCAGCAGCTTCATCTTGAAGCTTTGCCTGATATTACAATTATTATCACTAACAGAGCTACCTTCCAGGCTTTTCTGGAACAAAAAAAGGGGCCTTTTTTTCCCCTCTAACTGAATTTTTTGGCTAAAATTTGTATTTCTGCTAAGATGATTTAGTTGCTGCATTCTGCAAGGAAGAGGAAAACCAAAAGCGAGGAAAATATAGATATATCTGAAGATGCTTCAATTTTCAGAAACCAAAAGTAACTGAAGAGTGGTTGTTAAATATTGGAAAAGTGTTGTGTTTGGAGTTTTTGTCTGTAAACAAGAGCATTTCTGTGGAAATTCAGGGTTTTTCAGCTGCTTACGAAAATCACTGGAGAACCACCACACTCCAAGCACCTCTTTTTCATTTTCTCCTGGTCATATAACACCAGGTTTCCATTTGCTGGGAATAAATGAGGAAGCCATGGGGTATTCCTGCTCTTTTTATTCATGTCTATAATCCCATTAAAGTCCACAGGAGTTCTCGTATCCAGTGGGCAGGTTCTGACCCCAATTGTTTTAACAGTTCTTTTTGTTCACACCTCATATTCCAACTAAAGAGTCTTATAGAGCTTGACAGAAGGCTTAAAATGGAGTTTGCCCAGTGATGGAATGAGTATTACATGTGTATCCTGCTTGGTTGACTCAGTTCAGGTAAATAGAGGAGAAAATAAAACAAGAAATAAAATATTGGGAATTAACAGATGGTTGAGGTTTGGTGAGTTGGGCTGATGCCATCACACACTTCCAGAGAAATCAGAATCAATCCATTTTTTCCCTCTATGCCCCCGTTTCCCCACCTGTAAATTGGGATTTATCAAACTTCATTTTCTCAAAGAGTTGAGAACATGTAGTCAATGGGAAACTTCAGGTGATCAGATATAAGATAGAACTGCAGTTTTCTTTAAATAAATAGAAAATCAGTCCTTTTTATTAAAAGGATTATCTTTTTATCCTGTTTCCCAACCGCTACTCAGAGTCCTGTCCTTAGCAATCACAAATGGTGAAAATAAAAGAGGTGACTGATTCAGAGTGAGCTCTGGGCACAGTCACACAGTCCTGGGCATTTCTTCAGCGTTGTTTGAGGCAGTTCATAAACAGATTTCTGAAATATTTTCATTTTAATCAAATTCCTTCAGAGCTTCTAACAACTTTTTCCTCATTATCTTACTCTACTGCTAGAAATTTTTTGCCTTTTGCAGGCTGAATTCAAAAAGAAAAATACCTAAAACCTGTTTAAAAAGACATAAAACCTATCTAAAAACACAATTTATATATTTCAGAGTATTCAGAGAATGGTTTGGGTTGGAGTTTGTATAACTTATTGATATGATTTATGTTTTTATATGATGCCAACAGCATATACAGGGCAAAGTAGTTCATTCCGAAAATCTTCTTCCTCATCTTAAACCAGATAGTAGCCAGCCTAATTGTATTTCAGCTTTGAAAGAAGCAGAAGTCCCCTCTAAATTCAGAATAAACATGGAAATTGAAGCCAGAAAGGAAAATTGTTTTTTAGGAAGTTATGTGGGAAGATATAAAACCAGTGGGTTGGAATGGAATGACTCTTTCAGCTCGAGTTTATTGTGTTTACAGAATTACTCAAGTTCTGAGGAAACTAATAACCAGCACAAATCTCACCAGCATCCCACATTTTAGGGCTTGAGTTTTCTACATTTTCTGCTGGTTTAAAACCCAACAATAAAGAAGGTTCTTGATTGGACAAACTCTAAAACTACTACAACAGAGATACAACCTCACTTTGGGGGATCCAAAGTCTCAACTGCAACTTTAGCCACAAATTTCTTCCCCTCCCTCCAACCTCTCCTACATCCCATAATAGCCTCTAAATTTCCAGAGTGGGGTTCCACATCTGTAATGTATTATGTGCATAATTTGCACTTAATTACCAACCACATTGATTAAATCCTTGCAGGACAATTAAACTTAATTAGTGGTTTTGTTTTTTTTTTACAGTGCCTTCCCTATTGAAGTGAATGTCTTATCAGCTCCTATGGAAGTGATTCCTGGAGATATTTAACCTGAAGTGTGAGCACAGTTTCTCTCCAATTCCAGGTGAAGGGAAAACTGGGATTAACAAATGTGTGTCAGTCTGTGACCCAGCATGAGCCACTTTGCATTCCCAATTGTTTCCATGTGCATGTCAGCAAATGTTCATCCCAACCCTATAAATAGATGACCAGGCTGCCCCCACCATGAAATTAGACAAGTTCTGTAGCATTTAAGAGGGCTGGGAGTTCAGAGGTTATTAAGAGGTGGGTTCTGAAATTCAAAGGGTACGTTGAGTTTTCAGTAATAATTTCAAGATATTCCTTCCCTCAAGCACAGAATTGTAGCTGCTGTAAAAAAAAAAAAAAAAAAAAAAAGGCAGAATTTCACAAATTTTGGTTTATGATGGAATAGAAGAAGCCTAATGAGGTGTGCAGACATTGAAAACCTCATAGTTAAACTTAAGGTGTTAATTTTTTTCCTTATATTGGTGTATGCCATCTATTTATATGCTTGGGGGTTTAGTGGGTGGATTCATTTTCTCTAAAAAAACAACAACAAAAAATGTTGTTCCTGTGTCAGATATTGTGGAGAGACCTTCAAGCTCATCATGGGATAACAAAGCTAAACATCATTTTACTGAAGTCTGATCTTACTAGGGCTGAGTTTGGGGAAAAAATTGTAAATGAAAGGGAAAGATAAAACAGTTTCACTTGTGGTCAAAGAAAATAAATTTAGAAATGATTCATGTTCAGTGTTTTGTCTCAGAGCTGTTAATGGGGTATTTGTAATTAAAATCTCTCGAATTCACTGAATATTTGAATTTCTTTCTGCTACATTGTTTTCCTCACGATTATACACTTGCTCAATTTGTATCCAAACTTCAATATTTTTGCTTAATGCTCCCTCTATTTTTCCTAACGTGAGTACTTTTTATATTTCATATTAAATTTTCTATATTTATTATATTTTATTATATATTTTATATTTATTTTTTATGTATATAGTTGATAGTGAAAAAATATCTATAAGCAATAATGCAATAAGATCAATAAACATATATGTGTTGAATATATAAAGATATGCCAGTGGCACTGGCTGTGCTCCTAATTTTAATTTAAATTTGCCTATGTCAAGTTTTTTGTTTTTTTTTCTTTCAGGAGGAAGTACTTAATTCTTCTATTAAATTTCTTGAACAATATTTATGTCTTTGGGGATTTAAGCACTAATTTAGTTCTCCTATAAGTGATAGATTTCATAGATGCAGGTAAAAAATTTCTCATTTTTTAAATACAATAAAAGCAATTATTTAAAAAATCTGCTTTCTTGGCAGAGAAAATCATTTGCAGTATTTTAATTGCCATCAGATCCACCAGTGACTGGAGCCTGTTGAACAAATTCACAGGACAATGCTTTTGGCAGATTTTTGCAATGTATCTTTTAGTAAATGATTTGACTAAAAGGATATTCATCTCTTTCCCAGCTGATAGTGTTGCTTTAGGAATTTGCCCATCCATTCCAGAGGAGAAAAGATTCTTGTGAAGTCTTTCAAACAATCATTTCAAGCAAGAAATATTTTCCTTCAAGTCACCCAATCCAGTGACTGTGGAAAGTGGCAGGAAAAATGCACTGGGAAAGTTTAGTGTTCTTACACAGTGCCTGAAATCAAGAAAAGTCCTTTATTTTAGCATTTTGTTTCTTTAATGAATTAGAAATAATAAAAATAGCACGATTTAACTGAAAACATGCCCTGGGCATGACAGAAAAGTGGGGAAAGCCAAACTTTCCTCTTTCTCTGGGCAGGATCCACCCCAAGGGGAGAACTGTGGGGTGGGGGCAAACATCTATTTTTAAAGAGCAGGAGAGTTCAAGTCCCTGCCATGGTTAACATGGAGCATCCTCTCAATATTCCCAGTGACTCCTCTCAGAAGCATGAAATGCCACCAAGCTCTGCACTG
This sequence comes from Serilophus lunatus, assembly GCA_013399895.1. Taxonomy (NCBI): domain Eukaryota; kingdom Metazoa; phylum Chordata; class Aves; order Passeriformes; family Eurylaimidae; genus Serilophus; species Serilophus lunatus. The sequence goes on from VXBA01002171.1 coordinate 2,688,075, forward strand.
GTGCCTTTAGGAATGTTTGTCTCCCTCTCCTTTGTCAGCCTATATTTTTTTCAATTAATTTTTCCCCCCCTTTTTTTTTTTCACCTCACACTTGCCCAGTGGCCCCAAAGCAGTTTAGCAGATCTGGCAGCTCCCTGAGCTGAGCACTGATGCTTTGGTGGGTTGTTGTTTTATTCACCACAAAATTTCTTCTTTATGAGAAAGCAGAGAACAGGGAACTGCTTTTATTCCTGGAGACATGACTCTGGACACCTCACATACCTCAACAGGAAAAAGAATTGGTTAAATCTAAACATACATTGGCCAATGCAACCCAAATCTAAAAGCTTTCTCCATCACCAGCACATCCAATACCACAGTTAAAGTCTGGATCCAGGGATAACTTCTGCAGGTGGAATTCATCTCAAATAAATCCATATCTGGGAGACAACCAGGATCTGGTTGGATCTCTGAGTTCCCTCCTTTGTGCCACCCTCCAAAAGGATAAAATTGATCTTTTGTGTCCTCTGGGAGAGAGGAGCTTAAAAAAATGTTGGAAGTTTGTTTAATTAGGTGGCCTGGCAGTTCATTTCAGGATTGCTGGCAAATCACCCGACCTGCTTCCAGGGCTGAGGTTCAAATTTGTTTCCAAAGGGGAAAAAAAAAAAAAAAAAA
>VXBA01002171.1:2688762-2801221 GCA_013399895.1 Serilophus lunatus
AAAAAAAAAAAAAAAAGGAGGGGAGGAAAAAAAAAGGGAAGAAAGGTTATCTTTCACCCTTTCCAGCAAGCCAGGAAAGCTTGAAACTGAAATGGTGGAATGGTGGCTTAATGCCCAGACAGAGAGGAACTGAAATAAATATGAACAAGGTTAAGAATTTTCTTTATTGAGAGCACCTGCTCCAATTTTATATGTAGAGTTGCTAAAAATTCCCTCATTACAGCATGCTCAGCTCTGTGGGAGTTCAATGAAGCCTTTGGTGCCATGAAACCCAAATGTGTCCTTTGGATTTCTCCGTGGAAAGGCTTTCCTTGGTCTCTTCCAAAGGAATTTGACGTGCCCAAAGGTAAGGCAGTGCTGGAGCTGCAGGTGGTGTGTAACTCCCCCTTCTGTGGGTGAGTTCCAGGGCAGGGATGTGAATAAATGAACTGGCAAATCCCCTCTAGTGGTGATTTTTCCTGCAAAATGGCAGTTTCTGCTGCACATCTCGTGGGTGTATCAGGAATACCTGAAGATCAGCAGCCCCTTGGATCTCTGAACAACCTTCTCAAGAGGAATGTGCCAGAGGAGCTGCATTATCAGCTTAATTTGTGATGCACCAAAATTCAACACTTTGTGCTTGCTATGATGGGAGAAAAACAAAAGCAAGAGGAGTTTTCAGAAATATATTCCTGTTGTTCAGCCTGATGAAGCTGGAAAAGACACCAAGCCATGGGCTTAAGCAAGACATTTTAAACTAATTTCTGTGCAAAATTAATAATTTCAATTTAAACTTAATAATGCTAATCCATTAATCAGAGACTTTGACTGAGGCAGCATCATTCTTTTGGCTTTTGTCTGAGAGTGAAACAATTAGGGACTAATCCTTTAAACTGTATTATTTTTGGAGTTGAAGTTGATTATTCACAGACCACTCCAACCTTCTTCCTGCTGTCAGAGTCCAGATCTCCAGAGACCTTTTGTGTAGCTGGGATGATCCAAGGACACACAACATGTCTAAGAAAAGGAGCAGCCTCTCTTACAAACCCACTTTTATCTGAGATCTGTTTCTGTATTTTCACACAGCCTCATGAAAAGAGAGGTGATCTTTGATGTTGGGACCTTAATCTCAGCGTTGACAATGAGTCTCTCAGTAGCCCTGGCTAAATTTCTTGCTTTATTGCACCTTGCTTTCCCCCAACAGATGATGACTCCTTTGTTAATGGTCTGAAAATAATATTACAATAAACTTTTCAAGCAGGTCAAAGCCTGCAGATGACAGAAGTGCTTTAGGAAGTGCTGTTTGAGTGCTAATAAAAATGATTACACAGTGTGCTGGAGATGGCCAACAGATCCTGGGGAACTGCAATGTTTTGCACAAAATACCTCCCCAGGTACAAAGAAATTCCCTTTGTATCAGGCTGGTGTCTCCTAAAGGGGTTTCACAGTTTGACCACCCCAGGGAGTTGTCACAAGGCAATGAAACAATCCATAATCCTGGCTGATATGAGATGCTGCAGTGATGACAAATTTGACTCTTCATGTGCTGAGAAGTGGATGGGAAAGTTTGGAGGTATAGAGACCTTGAGTTGGGAAATGGTTCCTCAACACTGGTTTTGATTTTTTTTTTATGTTTTATTTTTCAAGTGTGAAATTTTTCCCTGTGAGAGTGGGAAGCCCTGGCACAGGGTGCCCAGAGAAGCTGTGGCTGCCCCATCCCTGGGAGTGTCCAAGGCCAGGTTGGAGCCACCTGGGATAGTGGGAGGTGTCCCTGCCCATGGCAGGGGGGAAAAATGAGATGATCTTCAACATCCCTTCCAACCCAAACCATTCCATGATTCCACTGGTGAGCCAGGGGGATGGAACCAACCCCAGTGGAAAGGAGATAAAATGTATTATAGCTGATGGGTGTTCATTTGATCCCAGGCATGACTTTGGCTAACAGTGACTTAAATCTCACAAAAATCTGACACTGGGAACTGTATCCACTCTCGTGGATAGTGGTATTTTCAAAGAGATTGTCCTGACAATAAATTTTCTCTGAAGGTTGTCTCCCTCAGGTCCCTTCTGTGCTGGAATAACCCCTGCCCAGTGTTATTAGACACCATCTGTTAAATGCCACATTTTTTCCAGGCCCTTCAATGGCATCCTACATTCACCAACACAGCAAAAGACAGTTTTCTGTCCTTTTTTTGTGCCAGACGTAAGAAGCCACAGTCATACCTCACAAAGCATTGATCCAGTATAAACTGGGAAATGAGACAGGAATGCTGCAGTGAATCCACACCTGACCCACAGCCGGGACCTATGGCTTGAAGGATCTGCAGTGTGGGGACCCATGGGGAGCCCCCAGGGACCTGCCACCCTGGCATGTGGGAAATCATTCCCATGGCTAAGGATGGGCACAAGTGTGGGTGGAAAACAAGAGCATGAAGCTCCTGCATCAGCTGCTTTGTTGAGATGTTTCCTCCAAAGCTGGCATAGCCTAAGCCCCAGGAACTGGCAAGGATTTTTGCTTCACTGGGAGAGGAGTAACATTCTTGAACTTACAGAAATCACACTATTTTACCAGGGAATAAATCTAATCAGATTGTATCCAAATGGTCTATCTGTAAATTTTAACCACAGATGTCTCTCATTTTCTTAATACCTAAGCTGCTTAGAAGCTTTAGTGTATTTATTTTCCTTTCACCTCTGCAATGTAGAGATACACTGTCCCTATTTTACAGCTGGGGAAGTTACTCACAGAGAGATTTAAGTGCATGTATTCACAGCAGTCACTGAGTAGAACGGAATTCAGCATGGCTGGAAAACCCACCTGAGAAGCTGGATAAATACTTGGGCAAGTAGCTCAAGGGTGAATGCCAGGAGTACCCACATGAATTCATTGGAAACAGATTTAAGTGCACCTACTTGCATTCCCTGCAGGGCAGGAATGGACTGAGTGAGTCCCACAAGGGAAGGGGGCAACCCTGGGGTATGATCTGTGTCCTCAAGCTGGTGGTGGCTGAAGCCTCCTCCTGCCTGCTCCCTGCTCCATGGGCAGGAACTCACCCACCAAAACACTGAATTATGCCATGGGAGCTGGATATGAGGTGGAGGCACTAAAGGGAACTAAAATCTCTGGTTTTTACACCCACCCCTGTAGCTGTGAGAAGCATCCACCAGCCCAGACTAAGTTATCAACCCTCCTGTCCCCTCCTGTCTCCCAATCAATCACTCCAGCTCCCTGAATTCCCTGCTTTTTTTTTAGAGGCTTGAACAGAACCTTTGAGAGAAGCAAGGACACAATGATAAATCAGAGCAGCAACACGTGCAGGAGCGTGGCACCACAGCAGAGACCATTCCTTGAGTCCCAAGTCATAATTAACTCCCTGAAGGACAGAAACCTGACAGGAAATCCAAAATCTCTTTGCAATCCACTAAATATTGCAGGAATGAATGGCTGGCACGGGGGAAAGGAATGTTGGCTGGAAGTGAAGCTTTTTGGTTTGAGCTTTTCCTGGGTTGTGTTTATTTAGCATATAGCTGGGAGGCACTTGCTGTTTCATATCTGGGAATGGAAGTTACATGGATAACATTGCACTGGGAGATGGAAGGGTGGCAGCTCAATCTGCTGATACCTGGAGCTAATTCTGCACCTGCACAGCGCCTCGGGTGGTGTTTAAAACATTTGAAGGGTTTAACTGTGGGTTTATGTTGAACAGTTCAAAACGTGGCTGCCCTTTGGGTCTTTGTACTCAGACTGTGAAGTCTGGGGTGTGATTCCTTCTGGCTTTTTCATTTCCCTGAGTGAAATGGAAATAAAACTCTCAAAAAAAATGTATCTTAACCTTTCTCCCGTCAAACCAAAAAAATCCCACTGCACTTCAGATTCAGTTTTCCACAAGAACAGGCTGGAGAGAAAGAAAAGACATCTGATGTCATGTAACCACTGCCAGGAGATGTTCAGATGTGACATGGTGAGGGTCACACACAAAATAAATAGAACATAATAGAACATAAATGATACATAAATCTCAGTGAAAAGATGTTGCTTTCCAGCAGCTGCACTTTGCCCCCTTCCTCAGAAGCTCTGGCTTTGCCAAGCTTTGAACTGCAGCCACTCTTTGTCTTGGGGTGATACTTCCCATCCTTTCCATCCTTGTGAGTCATCCTTGGATGCCTTTGAGAGCATCACTCTCGTCCAGCTCACCTCTGCTGCCCCAGGCAGGATCCAGCACCCTGTGATCCCTCCAGTGGCCAGTTCTCCATCCCAAAGCAGCAGACCTGGACTAGCAGAAGGCTCCAATTTACGAGGCATTACTGAGCCCTGGGTGCTGAAACACAGGTGATGAGTTTCCAATCAGATAAGGGGATGGTAATTCCAGATGACCCTGCCATCAATTGCAGGAATTGCCATGCGGGGAATGTCGGGATTAGGTTTCACTCAGAGCCTGGACACGTTTATAATGTTTCAGTAAATGAATAGGGAGTACTGTGACCCAGCTGGGAAATTTATGGCCTTGGTTGTGGCTCTGACAGGACTTTGGAGTGAGATATCATGGGCTTCGGGGGTGGAGGCTCATCTTAGGCTCAAATTGGTCTGGGGGTAGGGGTGAGAAGCAGAGATAAAGCAGCTGTTGAAAAGCTTAAGCTGTGTGTCTCTGGCTAAAAGCAGCTTGAGAACACCCTCACCGAGGTGTCAACCATCTGTGAAGTGCCCAGTAATTGAAAAATATTCCAACTGGACCTTGCAGGAGAGATTGAGCCCCATGGCTGGGGGGTCCAGGCACTCATAAAACGTGCAGATTGCAGCCTTCAGAGAAGGAGGTAGAGGAGGAAGAGTTCCATGGGAGGGAAGGTCATTCCTGACAATGCGCAGCCACCACAAGGCTCAGGTTTTGGAGCTCAACTGATTTTCTCTCGGGGTTGGACCTGGCGATTTATTGCACCTTTCAGACTTTCAACAGCATCTGTTACTTGGTCTAAACCCAGCTCTTCAAGAAGTGGAAGCTAATCTTTGCCTAAGCTACGATGATATGCTGTGACCTTCCTGACTGATGCTTAGTAAAACTTTCCTTAGAAGCAGAGGGTGAAAAGCAGGGTTTAAAGATTTACTGGGACATTTACAAGTGTGATAACATTTTTCAGCCTGTTTTGTTTTATGATAAGTCATTTTTTATTGCCCCAGAAAACCTGGGAGATGGTGACCAGAAGTTGAGTATTTTTGGCTTTGCCATTGGAAAATCAGACCCAGAGTGTTTGAGCTATGAATGGAAGGAAATTTAAAGCATAGAACAATCTGAGGTAACCAGTCAAAACACTTGCTGTGCCTATCCAAAAAAAACCCCCCCAAAATGCCTAGAAATAAACAAAAGATGTATTTTGTAGGCCACTGACAAGGTTTTTATTTTCCCCTCTTTTGATATTGAAGAATTTTTTTGATTTTTTTCCAAAGAAAGNTAAAAATACAAATGTTTGGAGAAAAGCCAAGTGGTCATGATTTGTTTTATTTGAAAAATTTCAACCAGCTGTACCTATGAAACTGGAAACCAGGTAAAAATTGCCCCAATCTTGGCTTTGTTTTTGAAACTCTAAAGTCACCCAAGGTTCAGAATGGTTTTTGAGCTTCCAACTAACTGTCCTAGGCTTACTGGAAACTGGACCTGGAAAACAGAATCATAACAAAACATGTGAACTCAGTCAAGTTTCACTTTCATTTTTACACTCAAACCCAAGTTATGTGGCATTTGGACCAAAAGCAAACTGAGATTCACACAAAAGACTTTCCAAATTAATTGATACCAACAAATCAAGTTGCACAGAAATTAATTTGGGGTTGCAGTGAAGTCCTTAGTTTTGTCATTGACATGGTTGGAAATCAGAGCTTACTCTGAATACTCACCAGCAAATCAACCTGACTCCTGATTTGATATTTGTAAATAAACAGTGCTAGCTATTTTCTAGAGCAATTATCCCATTTTTTAATTCTTCTAAATCTTCTAACTGATCAATGTATCAAGTTTAGAGTAAGAAGAAAAAAGTTTGTTGACCAGAAAACCCCTTGGGAGTCACCTTTTTCTGCTCCATATTAACACCATTTCCAATGGACTAATAAGCCTTAAGCCATGTGAATTATAACAAAAAATAGCTGAAAAATAAAAAGAAAGCCATTTTCAGTCTCAACTCAGTTGCAGATTTGTGCAGGGTTTTTTTCAGTGCCCATATTCTTGCAATTACAATTTCAGTAGTGAGCTACCAAAGCCTGTTTGACTTCAGGACCCCCTGTTGGATAGTTCACCTTCAGCAGGAAAAAAGCCTTGATATTCTGGACAGGGAGCAAACCCAAATCAAAGGCACCGAGTCTGTTTTTCCAGGACAATCTACACCTATGCAGCAGCTTCCCTGGAATCTGAACCATCTCATACAGCACAGAGCATTGAATCCCTGCCAGGAGTGATAAACACATCCCATTTTGCTTTCCTTATCTGTTTGCATTTTGCTAATATCTCCTCTCAAGCCCTTCCTCTGGCTTCCAGGGGTTATTATCAGCAGCCAGCAAAGAAATCCTTCCCAACCAACACGTCTGGAACTTCTGTGTGGGAAATTTTCTCACCCAATGTGCTCTCTGTGCACATTAGATGTGATTCACACCAGTGGTGATACAGGGATTGGTTATGGAAGTTTAATTAAGATCAGTCCCATAACAGGTAAAATATTGGGATGGAGGACGACATAACTCCTCAAAGCTCTAGTCACATGAGTCACCAAAATATATTGATACAGAAATCATGGAAAACATTCTTTTGACTTGCTGAGAGGAGGTTTAACATTAGTTGAAAGCCTCATGCTGGTGTTTGTTGGATTACTGATGTTCATTGCTAAACAGCAAAACCAAAAAATCAAGGAGAAATTAACTTGCTTCTGGCTCTTGACTTAGAGTTCTAAATCCATTTACTTTGCATTTTTTTAATTACTTTATATGTGTGCCAGAAAAAAAGTGAATAGATTCTTTGGGATATCTAAGCAAATTGGAAAACTCTTGGGTAATGTATAGAAATAAATTTAAATGAGTAAAGCTTTTTTACTTGATCACTTATATTCTGTGTGGTGGGAGGGAGTTTGCCATCAGTACTTCTTTATTCAGTGTTTAATTAATTTGATGAATGCAGCCTGGAAGGCAGGGCAGTTTTGAGCATGATAGGTTCCCAAGCTTAAGGCAAGCTATGGAGTATATACATCAGTATTAGTGATATATATGAATTAATATAAATTTTTAATGCTTAGAGATGCCACAGTGCTCAGGTGGGAATAAGAACATTTTAAAATCGTTCTCTCCAGATAGAAACCCAACTCAATAATGTTTGCTCCAAACGTGGGAGTTGCTGAGGGAGAAGCCAATATTGCATTCCTCAGGTCTAGGGCAGAAAAAGTGGAGGAGTTAAGATGAAGTACAGATTTTCTCCTAATCAAATCCAGAAGACGTGCTGTAAACCTTATTCTAAGAGATCCGCTAAGTCTGCAGCATGAACATGACAGGCAGGCAAAATTGTGGATTTGATCATTTAAAAACCTGTGGATTCCTGGGGTTTTGGCCACGTTAAAGGCTCTGAGAAAAGACACGCTGAAAATTGCTGAGGGGTGTTACCAAACCGAGCTGCCAAAGGCTTAGTCTGCCTCTAATACAGAGAGCAGCTGGTTGAGCTAAACTCCCAGTTAATTACCTCTTCATTTCTGCAATCACTCCATAGTTTGTTTAGGGCAAGGTGGACTGGAGGGTTTGGTGCTCAAATCATCCAATTTATTCATTTGCTGCAGAAAATAAAAGTTGGAAAATAAAGGCCTCATTATTGCCCATATTTTTTCATTTAATTCGTTATGGGCATATTACAAAATGGCTTTGTAATTTGGGTAATCAGGCACAAATGTTGGGGTTTGCTGCAGCATATTCACATCAAATAGTTGTTTGGCTCGAGCTGGCAGGCAGTGCTGGGGCAAGCCCAGATCACTGTGGGTGTAGAGGTGATTGACTAAATGCTCTCATAAATCCTACAGAGCCAGATCCTGATGGCTTTTCACACTCTTCAATGCCCAGGATATGAAAGGCAGTTTTATAGGGAAGTCAGAGCACAGGGATCAAACTCTACATACGTTTATCCCAGGAGAAAAATGAAGGTATGGCACATCTTCTTGCCATTTAATGGCATCGTTGTAGAGTTGTTACCTCTGAAGGGTTTCAAGTCCTTTGTCCCATCTACTTTATATAATTATTCCATTCTAAGTCTCAGGATAACAGTTAAATATGACAGTCAGTCCTAACTCCCACTGCTCAGTATAATCCCTGTAGATGATCCTAAATAATTGGGTTTTCTCTTTCTCATTTTTTATACAATTCCAGGTTACAATCTCCTACAGTCCCAGCCTTTTTTAATTCTGCAGCACATCTAAAATCAGCATTTAAAGAATGTTTAAGTTGTAAAGTCAAGCTCTGAGAAGATTAGGAAGTGCTTGGATCCAGAACACCTAAGCAACCTTAAATTGTCCCTGTTCTATAAAGTCTTTAGATATCTGATTGCTACAAGTTCATGCCCCTTCCAAGTACTGGGAAAAAAAAGAGGTGAGAGCTGCAAAACCGAGTCCATTTGAGGCACAGCCTGGATTCATTCCTGCTGCACTTTCCATCCAAGGCTTTGAATGAAGTAGGGGGTTGGATGGAAAAAAACACACTGTAATTAGCATTTTCTTGTGTAGAACCACAGCAGCCCCTGGCAACTGGGGGGAGCAGATGGAAGAGGGTTCTCTCCCCCACTTTGAAAATATTGTGGGAAATTAGCCCACCCTTCTCTCAGGAAAAGTCTTGAAAAGTTGATATTAATGTATTTTGACTTAGTGATGAGGAGTTTTGATGGAAGACTGCAGTGACACTTGAAAATCTGATATTCCATTGAGAAGCTCTTCTAGTCTACACTGAGATTTAGAGACCAAATGTAATATGTGTTCTGAGATTCAGGCCCACTTGGCCAGATCAGCAGATGCTCCTCCAGCCCCTGATTTTTCATCCCCTATTTTAACTCTTAAGTTTAAAACCAAGCAGAAAACGCACACCCAAAAAAAACCCCTTTGAATTTTTCTGTTTGGTTCTAAACAACTTCTGCTGACTGTGGTGGTGGGGAACTCTTCAGGAGCCATTCCAATGCTGGATGTGCCATCTGTTTTCTGAGGGACTTACTGGAATAGTCTGCCCAGTAAGTGATCCAGCTGACTGGGTATTCCCAGGTGCTGGACTAATACAACAGGGAGGAAAGACAAACTTGTGGGTATGCCATAAAATGCTGTTTAGTTTGAAGTGTTCCAATGTCACTTTATTTAGGAAACCAAGCAGGTCAAGTATGAAAGATGAATATTTTACATCTTTTCTGTGTTCTCCGTAGTCCTCCTCCCCCACTCCCCAAAGAGGACAAAAATATGGAAAAAACACAGTAGGATGCTTTTCATGTTGTGTCTTGCTATAATCCTTGATTCCAAGCTAGTGCTGTGGAAGAAATGACCGAACTTTACTCATTTTCTGTTGTGAAATTTTTTAAAAAGTATGCCTCCAGCTGACTTTCCTACTGCTGAACTCGCTCTGCCTGGAATGGTTTTTGGCTTTCACAGCCTGGGTAGGCTCAACATGGCCACGAGGGATTTAGAAGACCTCACAGGGAAGACCTCCTACAATCAGTGGTGAATGCTGTCTCTTCAGTCAGAAAATAGCTTCTTAGCTTCAAGGAGGTATTGCCTCAGTGTCCCACGAGAGGGATCTGCTCCTGGAAGGGTCTGCTTTCCTTGAATGCTCTCAAGACTTTGACCACCCTTTCAAATGGCTCTTTATGGGAGAATGGTGCTTGTTAATTCCAATATCCTCTCGACATCTGAGGGTGTTTCCATCCAGACTAGGGACAGCTATTTCCAAAGCTGGAGGTTCTCCATGGAGAAAGTCCTACTCATTTCCCTTTATTAAGAAATCATGGAATTTTTTAAAAAGCACCTTTTTTAAACCATCTAGAGCTTTAAATGTCAGAACTCCAACTGGAGCACAGCTCACAGGCCTCTGGTGTTACTACATTGTTCCAGTGAAAAACCCAACCTATGAAGTGGGTTGATCAGCTTCCAGTTGATTAAAGATGTTCTCCAGAAGAACAGTCTCATTTGGAGTTGACAAAGGCATGGAAACTATGTCTGCATCCAATAAAACTCCCTGCCTCCTTGCCAGGCACAGAAGAAAAAAGACCTGCCTTCAAACTCCTGGCCATGAACTTGCCTCATGTTTTAGGATTGCTGCAAGGATTGCTAAGAAATTACCAAAATACCACCTGGATGCAAAACCAATGTGTTCTTTGACATAGTTTTCTTGTTTCTTCACTCATCCCAGTAGCAGCACATCAGTCTGATCTGGGGTCCAGGCTATTCCTTTTATGCTGGCCCAGTAAACCCCCAAGCACACACTGGAAACTGATTTAACCACTGATTTCTGGCCAGAATTTGGCCCGATTTGTTGTTCTGTTGAACCAGAGGTGTTGTTCTTTCCTAATTGCACTGTGTGTTGACAAATGCTTTGAAGGAAGGTGTTGGGGCTTGTTATTGCTTTCTGGTGCCAGTGCTGAAGGTGGTGGCGGCCCTGCAGAGCAGAGCATCATGCTGGATTCATTTAGTGTGTGTTCTGTACCCTGTGGTCTGGGATTCATTCTCTGCACTGCAACGTGCTTTCTGGAATCCCGCTCCAGCAGTGACTCTCTGACATGTGGTTCAAACCCTCCTCTCGTTTCAGACATGATTTTATTAGTGAGGAGATCTCTGGACAGCTTTAGGCTGCTGCGAATTTCCAAGGGCTGCGTCCCGACCAGTATCACTTTCCAATTTCATTCCCCTCAAGAAATTCTGTCAACAGCTTCTCCCAATTCCATTAATCTTGTGTTTTACCATCTTAAAGCCTCCCATTCTCTTGACTCCCTTAAAGATGTGACCAGTGTTTCTCTTTGAGTGCTGACAATTACTTTCTCATTCTTATGTGGAGCTGCTCTCCCTGCTAAGAACCACATGCAGTTTTCAATAATACCTATTCATCTGTAATGTATAGAGTGAGCCAGGTCTGGATTTCCACACTGAGGTACTGATGTATTTTACATACCTTTCCTTTCTCAAAAGGGATTTTTCTGTCTCTGAACACTAAATATGAGAAGCATTTTTCAAATTCTTTGACAGAATGCTTTTAACATATCAGCAGGGTTAATAAATCTTTCCCATTTGTTCTGTTCACGTTTATTCATAGTGAAGTATTGATCAGGAACAAGCAGGGATTGTGAGGACAGTTCTCAAATGAAAGTGATCTATGGTGCTACCAGGACGCTGATACAAATGGTTTCATTTGCAGTTGTGGTCCTTTAGCCTCAAGGATTTTCTCCCAGCATCAAGGAAACCCAGAAAGAGAACATTCAACTACCCCAGACCACCAATCTGTCAGAGCTCTCTGCATTACGTTTTCAGATTTGCTTTTCTTCACCCCTTTTTCACTGTGGTGCTCCTGAATAACACAAGCATGTTATCTCTCTAAAATTCAAGCCATAGATGGAGTCCAAGGGACTGACTGAAATCAGGGATGGGGTGACATAGGCTACAATAACACTGATATCACTTGGGAACCATATTTCACCTGGAACATCCAGGGGGTCATCCCTGCATTGTATGATTTTCTCTATGGCTCTGTCTGTGTAATTTTTATGGCTCTGCAACAATTAAATTAGTTTGTTCCTGTTTGATTTGGTTACAGGCTTATTTGGGAATCCTCCAAAAGCTCATGTTCCTGCCACGAGATGGCCCTTGCAGCAGCACAGTGAAATGGGGCTGTCACATACACAGACTTCAGCACAGTCTTTACAGAGATCCTTTGGCAAATCTTGGGTGGAGAGACCTAAAAGTTTGTAATGGGAACAAGGAATGGATCCCTGCAAAGAGACACAGAGCAGAGAATGAACAGAGGACAAAGAGACGAGGAAGTTCAAGTTCCTCAACATGGTTGAGAGTTTCCTCTGGAAGAAATAGCAAAGAAATGTTCAAGTAATAGATTTATGGCAACAATTCTATACTTTCAGCACCTTTCAGCTGCGTCAGATCTGATGTTCCTATTGGTTCCTCCATTTCTTCAAGGGATTAGAAAAGTGGGCAAAAAAAGAACAAATGTAACTTACAAAAATAATTAAAACAAATAACAAATCCTTTGGAAAAGGGTCATTGAAAGGACCAATATTCAATGAAAGGTGGAAAAAATCTAAAAAGACCAGCATTGATAAAATCTGAGATATTGCTCACAAATGGCAAATCAGCCTTTTTTTGCAAGGATAAATTAATATTGGGAAAATGAAGTCTTGGGATGTATATGGGGGTGATATCAAGGAGATAAATGTTTTTCTGTGGACAGTTAATACCATCCCACCTGCTGCCCCCATTACCAGCAAAATGTTGACTGATTTTGTGATATTCAAATGGGTCACCAGGATAAAGAACAGTCAAAACCAAAGAAAAATTTGAAAGCTGAAATCTGACTTGTCTTAATTAGAAAAACATGGAATCGTTAAATTTGGAAAAGACCTCTAAGATATTTCTTGTGGAGAAAGTCTCAATACCTCAAGTCCTTTCATGAAGATGGGATGGGAGAAGTGGTGGAGATGAGGTCCATGATGGGAAGGGACAGGATGCTGCTCTCAGAGGAGGAATTCAGTGTAAATGCCAGAAATACTGGGAGATATCTTGGGTTATGAATAATCCTAGATCTGGTAAGAGATCTCTCATTTAGGGCTTTTAAACCAGCCAGTGCCATAAGGGATTATCCTGAATTAGCAAAGAAACTTCCTGGATGACATGAACAATTTTCCATTTTGAGTTTCCATGAGTCTGTAATTCTTCGAGGTTTTTATTTCTCTCTTGGTCTTCATATGAAAAAGTTTCTCAACACATCATTGGTGGGGGTTGTTGTTTTTGTTTTTTTCCTGTCTGGTCATTGGACCAGACATGTCCAATTTGGTGACATGTTCTGCTTTTGTGAGCCTTGACAAGGAAGCTGGAATGGGGCATGAGATCCCCCAAGGAGAACAGAATGTCAAAATGAAGTTGTGGCACGAGAGGAGTCCATAAAGTTTGGAATTGAGAGTCTATTTTTAGCAACTAAAGATTGTTCCAAGGCTAAAAGAACATACAATTCAGGGGGAAGGTGGAGGAAATATTTGCCCTCCCTGGGCGGAATCCAAGAGGATTGCAGAATAAGAGGTCAGAGGAGCAAGGGGAGGGGAGGGGATCTGTGACACAGCTGTTTTGGGAAACAAAAAGCCCAAAAAAAGAGTTGGATGGCCATTCCTTACGTTGTATCCCACTGAAGGGTTTTTTCAGTGGTGGAGTGGAACAAATGTACAGTCATATTTAAGGCATCAGACCACCTACATCTTAACAGATCCACAAATTGACATTAATGAAGCCATTTATGTTTTAAAAAAAAATTTAAATTCAGCTGGAAAAATAGAATGAATGCTGAAACACTGGCTGACTTGTTCAAACCAGCTTTCCAAAGCAGTATTTGATATGCTTGCTGGAGAAAGGAGCAGAAAGGACAAAGCTGTCTAAGGAAGATGTATCTCAGGCAATACTTCCCTTCAACATGTTTCTGACCAACAGGTTATGACAGGGACAAATGTTTGTGCACAGAAAGGGAAGCAGCAGTTTATATTTTTGGCAGAAAAAATGAACATTTGGGCAGTGTAGGACCCTTTTGGAATACTTTAATGGAGATGAAAATTGCTAATGCAGCAGGATCTATTCACTGTAAATTAGTGATGCCCAAACTGGGAAAACAGTGTGATCTTTATTTTTTAAGAGGCATTTGTGAACTACGTAAATCTCGTATGGTTTTTCTCTTGTGTTTACTTAGAAAATTGAAATTGTAAATTTTTTCTCATGGGAATAATTTATTGACTCACTTTTTCAAAAGGATGGATAACAACTCAAAGTTTAAGGCAGGAAAAGGCCTAATTTTTGCTACATTTTTCTTTGCCCTGAAGAACTGCAAGTTTTCTCCAAGGAAATATGAGGTGAGTGATTAAGCTACATCTAAAAACAAACCACTGTGTGTATTCTAGTGCATGCACAAGTCAAACTGCTTTTTATGCAGGTTAAGAACATGCTCAGGATTATTTCCTTTCACCTGCCAATCCACAGTTACCCACACAAGCCTTGGATGTGCACTGGAGTCTTTCAAAGGTTGTCCTCTGTGTTTGAGGATAGAGTAGAAAGCCAATATTGTTCATTTGAGGGCTATTTTTAATGGCTACATACAGAGAGCTCTCTAGAGTTGCCATAAATATCCTGTTTGCTTTCTTTGTTTCTCTTTCATTTGACTCCCTTGGTATCAACCAGACTATTCTTTCTAAAACCTTTTACTATATCCCTGCTGCTCCCTTCGGAGGAGAAAATCAGGGAAACGCATTTGAAGGGGGAAAGGTCTATTTATCCAGCAATGAGTAACTTTTAAAAATAGTTAAATCAATTTAGAACAAACTTTCAACAGCGAACGCTCACCTTTGGACGGAGATCAAGAATGGAAACTCTCAGACCAGAAGGAATTTGCGCAGGATGTAACAAGGAATAAAGAAATGTGAGTGGGTCTGGGGGGTGCCAGGACTGAAATAACACCAGGTCACCCCCACTGCCAGGCAAAACTCTGCCTTTCCTCCCTCTCACGCAGCACACAAATGTCTAACATTTCGCTGAGAGTGTGAAGTGCAAATCCAAGCGCCCACAAGGATTAATTTACATGCCCAAGTGGGGAGCTGGGCTTAAAAAACATGGCTCAGCCCTGGATCACACGTGTGCACAAAGCCAAATGCAGCCATTCGAGTGCCTATGGAGCAATTTCTTATTGCTAAAGGCACGTGTGATATTGGGCTTGTTAAGGTGAGCCACGTGAAATCAGATCCTCCTTTCCTCCTCTCTGCTCTGCCTTTCTTTCTGCTGAGTGTCAGAAAAACCGATTGCATTTGTCCAACTCCTGCCCTTAGCATTGCAGCTGAAGTTTATCCAGTGTATCTCCATCTTCCTTCTATTTATTTTTGCTATTAAAAATCTTGGTTCCCTCATTCAGAAGCTCCTGGAAGAGGGAAATTCTCCTACTGCAGAAAAGCACTTATGTGCTGGACCAGAGGGTTATTTTATTTCTTTCAATGAAGCAGATATTACATTTCTGACCTTTTCCCATGTCCATTCTCCAGGCTGGCATGTGCAGACTCCAGGAACTCCACTGCCTGCTGTCCCTCACACCTGGGCGGAGAGCCTGCCCTCACCAGGAGGGCTTTGCCTTCTCAACAAGCTGAGGAAAATGCCCTCCAGCAGCTCCTCTCACCTCGTAAAAGCCAGAGTGTGAATTGCTGGCACATGTGGGAGACCCTGCAGGCTCCAGGGACACTGAGTCTCTCCTGTTTTCCCACCAAGTCCTCATTGCCATTTTGACAGCAGCATCATTCCCTCCTTGAGTGCTCCTCTCCCTCTCCTGCTCCCACGTGTTGCTGGGAACTTGCTCAGAACATAAGACAAGAGAGTCAGTCCCAGCTTCCTGTGCCTGTAGATAATTTTGGGGGACACACAGCCCCCCCTGGTCATCCTCAGCACAAGTGCCTGACAGGGAGACAGGGATCTGCAGATGGAAGGCATTAACCCAGCCATTGTAGGTGCTGTGGGTAATTGCTGCCAAAAATCTGGCAACTGAAAGCTGGAAAGGGACTTTGCACAAGGGCTTGGAGTGGCAGAACAAGAGGGAATGGCTTCAAACTGCCAGAAGGCAGGGTTAGATGGGATATTGGGAAGAAATTCTTCCCTGTGAGGGTGGGGAGACCCTGGCACAGGGTGCCCAGAGAAGATGTGGCTGCCCCATCCCTGGAAGTGTCCAAGGCCAGGTTGGAGCAACTTGAGAGAGTGGAAGGTGTCCCTGCCCATGGCAGGGGGTGGAACAAGATGAGCTTTAAAGTTCCTCCCAACCCAAACTATTCTCAGACTCCATGACTTTATGATCTCAGCTGGAAAACCAACAGTTATAGAACAGGAACACACAGGAGTGAAGGAAAGGCCCAACACAGTCACAGCCATGGCAGATGTTTGTGCTCCTCAAGGATCGATAGCACCTGCCTCCCCAGAGGAAAATCTAGGGGAATCGTAGATGCCTTTGTAGCCTTCTCTGCCTTATTAGGTTAAAGGACTCCTGGTTTGGCCTTTGCTTGAGGGTATCCAGTTGCCTTTGCCCAGCAGGAGCTGAAGTATGCTGAATTAAGATGATATATTCCATGGACAGGTGGAGAATGGAGTCATTTCTTCAGACAGGAGGAAAGAAAAAAGGTGTTTAGAAAGTTTATCCTATGCTACAGAATACCAAAATCATTATATATCAGGAACTTATATTTTCATTATTATGTATGGCTTTTAAGTTCAATGTAAAATTACGAGGTTGGCTTGCACAGTGTGTTCCCAAATCAGAGGTTTGTGGATCCCAATGATAATTACACAGATCTGCACCCCCCTGCTTGTCCAGAATAGACAGGCAATGAAAGAATGACATAGCTTGGATGTTTTCTGCATCCAAATTTGAGGAATGTCAGACCCCAGGTCTTGAAAAACACAATGTCACTGTTGCCTTTACCATATCTGTTAAGGGAATGGCTCCTGGAGAGCTAGGTGTTACTGTCCTGCCTGGAAGAGGGTGGAAGAGGGAGCAGGGAAGGAGGGGAAAAGGGAAAAATTCTGAGGATATCTTGATCTTGGTGATTTATGGTTTCAAAGGCCAGTGACTCAGGCAAAGATGTCAGGCCTGGTCACTGGCCTGGATGTCCCCAGGGAAGAGGTGATGAAGTGTCAGCTCTTGGCTATGGATGGTGGGAGAGGCTGGTGCTCCTTGGGGGTGAGGCCATCTGCTATTTGCACTTTCCTAAAGAGTGAGGATCCCCCAAGGGCTGTGACAGCTTGGTGGGGAAAGACCATGCTGCTGCAGGGGGGTCAGGTGGCCAAAGGGGAGCATTTCTGTCAGCTCACCACACTGGATGGCTCGGTCCTGGCCAGTAAGAGATGGCACCATGTCAGTGACCCTACAATCCACATTGCAGCACAGAGGTTTGCTTACTGCTGGCCTCACAGGGAAGCCTGACAGATGCTCATGGGCATCCATCCTACGAGGAAAAGGCTCCCACTCCAAATGCTTGATCTCACCAGTGACACTGTGACAAACCACGGGCATCCACAAGGCAAAAAGCAAGGCTTTTGAGTTGTCAGCATTGCTGGTGGTGGCTCACAGTGAAATCTGGGCAGAGTGTGGCCTGTTTACAGATTGTACGTGAGTAAGAACTCCCCTTTTTTGTCCCCCCAAAGCCATTAACTCTCTGAGGAGTCAGCAGATGAACTGGAGTGGTTAAACTCATTAACATCAGGTTAACTCCCATTGTGAAGCTCCTGGCTCAACATCAGAGGGCAATAAAACACCAAGAGCAACATGATGACTGTTATGATCAGGAAATTTGGGACATGTGTCATTAGAGGGAACAAACAGGGCAGCAGAGGTGTCTGGCAGCAACATTGCTGAGTGTTCATTGCCATTCATTCCCCCTCCATGTTCCTCTTATGCCCTTTATCAGCTTCCTCCGATGTTGGGTGCAAACAAAGTCTGGCTCTTACCTGAGGGTCAGAGAGATGAGAGACAGTGTTAGACAGGATATTCCCAGCATTTTCAATGCTTCCTCTTTGGTGCATTATGAATGTCTGACTGACATGGCCAAGCGAAAGTGCTGCGGGTTCCCGCGGGACCCGTGTGGCTGTAAAACTCACAAACATAATAATAACAAAGTCATAAATTCTGACCTGTGGTACAGTCCGAGTCGAATAACAGCTCCCCAGCTGTGGAATATGTGCCCTTGTTGTGTGAAGGTGGCAGACCTGGGGGTAAAGTTCACCTCGTATTTGTCAGGTTATGTAGAGCCAGGCCCGTTTAATGATCTAAAAGCAGCCAGAAGCTCCAGCACAGGACAGATGCCCAACTGTGTTTCGAGCCTGTTATGATTTACTGAATATTTTGTGAGGAGACAAAGCTTAAAAAAATAGATGGTAAGGGTGATAGAGCTGGGGCAGTGAGTGGGGGTGATTCCATCGCAAGGGATGGGTTTATCCCTTTCAAAACACTCAGGATTTTTTATCTTCAGAGCTTTACCCTCAGTGCCTTCAGGGCATGAGGATTGAATGCAGCCTGAGAGGAGGGATGCAATAACCCACAGCCGTTTCTCCTTCTTTCTGCAGTGATTTCTTCCTTGCAGACCCAAAACCCTGAAAGACATGAGGAAAGCTCCAGACCTTTCTGAAAGGCAGGGAGCTGCACTGGGTGAATATTAGGAAATCCTGGCAGAGCCATGAGCTAATTTCTACAGAACAGAAAGAGTTCAACTCATGGAAAACCCCTAAGGGTTTGAGATGTGCAAAGATGTGCTGATAGCAGGGAGATGCACGTAGGAGAGGTCGGGGAGAAAGGTTGGTAGTGACTGCCATCCTCAGGAGCGGATTTTCCAGGGACAAAGGACTTGGGAGATGGCTTCTTCATCCCCCCATCGCCTCTGTCAGACTGGGACCGTGTCCACCTCCAGCCTCAGTGACAAGCGGGAGCGGGCTGCGCGCCATCCGGAGAAGGAAGGACGAGATGATTTGTTTTTGTGTGTGTTTTTCTTTCCATGTCTGCTACTTGGAAGGAAACATGTCTGCTTTTAGAGAACAATGCTGCCCAGGGCCGTGGGAGTGAGTTACTGATGTGTGCGAATCCTACCCCGTTCCCAGGCCGGGCCTTGGCCGAGCTCAGCTTTGCAACAGCCCCTTGCAGAGGGTTAAACACTAAATGAGGAGGGCTGGGGGCAATTGGGAAGTGCAGTCCCTTCCTCCCTTTATGGGGAGGACTTGCTGTCTACAGGGAAGCCCTGGGGCTTCTTGAACACCCCCCAAATCCCTGGTCTGCAACACATGGCCTGCATTCTTACCTCTAGTTCTTCCTCTCCTTCTTTCCCCAAATGCTTTCCCTGGACTTTTCTTACAGCTATTTCTTGCCAGTGGACTGATGAGGACAATAAAATGGGGATAGGACAGCCACTAAACACCTTCTTCCCCAAGAACCGAGTGAAATTAAGTCAGATTTCCTCATCTTGAGACAGCAAAACATGCTTGAAAGTTGTGAAACTCCTACCACAACTCCTACTACACCTTCCACATCTTTATTAATCCCACAAAGTGTTACACATCATCTGCTGCACATTAACCTTCTCTAAAATCTGCCTTTGGAAGCAGGGAGGGCTCCATGGGTTGTTACAGTGATATTTAGCTCCTACCAGCCTCCAGTCAGGTCATGTTTTATTTTGGTGCTCCCCACGCGTTAAGTTTGGAAGGGAAACTTGGGCTGCAACCTGCTAACCCCACTAGTAATGGCTGTTTGTTGTATCCCAGGGGTACAAACCAACATATTAAGGATTCCCAGCCAACTCTCTCTCCAAACTGACCAAAACCACTTGGCATAATTTAGGGAATGTTCAGAAAGGCTGTAATTTCCATCTGTGTCTCAGGACCTCAGGTCTGGGAGCAGGAAGTGTTACAGAGGAATCAAAACCTATGAATTTAAAACCTTGATTAGCTCAGCTGGATTGAGCCTGGTGTTAATAACACCGAGGTCATGAATCATTCACTTAAGAATTGGAACTCGATGATCCTTGTGGGTCATCCCTTCCAACTCAGAATATTCTGTGATTCTGTGAAATTTTGAGTAACTGAGGTGAAGGGGATCAACAAGAACTGCAAAGACACCTTTGGCAGAGTTTTGGGCATTACTCTGATCTCCACACAAGTACTGAGCTGAGAAAATACACCCCAGCAACAGGGACTAGGCAGGATTCTACTTATTTCACAACATTTATCGTCACCTCGTAGCTCCCCCGCACATTGCGATCCTTTGAGTCCGGCCATGCCCAGAGCTGGGAAGGCTGGGGAGGGAAGTTGTCCTCTCTCCCAGCAAAACAAAGCCATTAGGGGTCCTTTACGGTGATCCTTGAGGTCTGCAGATCACCTTTAGTATAAAATCTTGGCCTGGCACTTCAGGGAGAGCTTTAACAAGGCGCCTTAACACACCTCCCGTGTTCTCCCCGCGCCGTCCGCCTGCCCAATCCCGGCTATGGCAGCGTTGAATGGGACCTTAGTTTTAAGGATAAACACATCCATCACAAAGCTGTTTGGCGTGTGCTGGCACCCTCACCCCCTCCATGAAACCCCTTTTGAGGACTCTCTGTCCAGAGCCCGCATCTCTGCTCCAGTTTCCACTCCCCAACCTGCTTTTTCCAACGCTCCCCAAGCAAAATCCCGCAGTTTCCCAGGAACGGGAAGAGGCACAGGAAAACAAGGGCCACTTTAACCCCTATTTTAAAGCTATAGATCCCTCCTGGTTTAGTATATTTAGTTTGGGCACAGTTCTGAAACAAAAGGTACAAAGGAGCCAAGTTGTTGGGGCAGGGGGAGGGAAGAAAGTTGGTTTGATTTTGAGAGCCTTGGAAGATCATTAAAATTTCATAACAGGCAGAAAAAAAGGCTTGTTTGCTTATAAGGTCTCTAGTGTTTAAAGAGCTAGAGACAAAACTGCCGAGCAGTATATTCCAGTTTATCCTGTGGAATAGGAAGGAATGGCCCCAGACATAATTACAAGTAAGTAGTGCAGCGAGAGAGGGGAAAAAACTCAGGAAATCTGATGTCTAAGAGCGTTTTTTTCGCCGCTGTTTAATCAGCTTTCCCGGCTGTTTGTTTGTGGGGATTTTTTCCGACCTGCCTCTGTAGGAAGGTGTTGGATCCTTTGGTGGTGGATGTGCGGGATGGGGAGAATTTTTGCTTCTGAAATTTAGGGGCAGCTTAAAGCAAAGTCAGGCAACAAGGGTGAAATGTGAAGCGTGTTTTGTGAGTTTACGGAGCTGAAATTCGGAGCGTGGGGTTTCAGCGGTGGCCTTGTTGCTCACTAACTTTTGAGTTTTTATCCACTGAACAAGCAACACAAGAGGGATTTTTACAAAACGATATCTCATTAATATTTCTACCTAGCAAAAAAAAGAAAGGGAATAATAACATTAGTGGTTCTAAAGCAGCAGGGAGATGATGATGAATGTTAGGCTGTATGTGAAAACTAGACAAGGCTGTATAGTTTTGAAAAAATATGTGCTATTTCTGTTCTTGAGCTTCACTCTTTAAAAATACATTACCATTGAAATGGAATTTTAGACGGGAATAACAACGCTGGCAAAATATTTCTCTGCAACACAGAAGTCCTGATCTGAAAAACAAAATCAGTCGTAAATCTTAGAACACATTAACAGCCTCAATATATATAGAAATTTTACATTATAAAATATCCTTCCCAGTACAAAATAACATATAAAACTAGTGTTTTATAGTGATACAAACAGTAGTAAAACGATTATATTCCTGTCAAGATTGCAGATATCAGTTCCATTTTAAAATCACAGCCCAGTGCTTTAAGAAATCATTAATAGTGATTATATATTTTATATATTATATTTATGCAGAGCAGAAATTTATTGCATTATATTTTATGTTTATATTTTATTAGGAACCTACTTTTAGTTGTCTGCAATTTGTACAACATCACTATATTTAATAGCATAGTTCTTGCAGTAAAAGATATATATCTTAATTTTCTATTTTACAAAAAAAAAAAAACCTAGAAAAAATAATCTTACTTATAATTTCCTGTAGTTAAAAAATAAGTAACCTTCAAGCTGAACACAAAGAAAACACACTGAATTATTTTTTGAAAATGCATATTTTCTGGCTGATTTAATGAGTATATAATGTTATCCTTCCTCAGTCTATACCTAATACACAGACGTTGTGCCCGTAAGAAAAACTTTATAATTAGAGAAAGCAATTTTAAAGGTATATAGCTATATTTAAAATGAAGTCTTATTATTTCTTGTGGGATTTATGCTCCTAAAATCATTACATACAGTAAATTGATCCTCGGATTTGAAATGTTCATCCCACAAGGAAAATTAGCGTTATTCTATTAAGATATAATTTTCTCATTTTTCTTTCTCTTGGGAAAACATCAGCTTCTTTACTTTTCAATTTTTACCTACATGAGTATACAAATAAAACACAGATTATTTCTGTGGATTGTACATATGTGAACTCTCATGGTTGTTTAAGGAATTTCCTGATAGGAGCCTGATCCAAGCAGTGTTGGAGTTAATGAGTCGTTTCTATCTGCTGCAGAGGGATTTGGATCTGGACACTGGACTCCTTACAAATTAGAGGCTGAGCTTTCATAGGAACATGAATTTAATAATTTTGCAAACTCAGAAATAATTACCCATGGAGTAGTTTAGGTTGTGTAGTTTGGTCTGACAATGACATTTTCCTCCAGGTCCTTTGGACTGATTAGTGGTTTTGTGGCTAATCCAACGTGTCAGTTTATTCCTCACCCTTGTCTTAATAAAACACTGTGCTTTGCCATAATGTTTGCATAGAAAAACATAGCAAATTTTTAACCTAACTCTGATTTGACTATTTTTAAAAAATTGACAATGCTATTACTCATAGAAGAGTCCATTCCACATTTTGTGACCGGAAATCTCATTACTTCATTTAGAAAATGGAGGAGTCTGAATGCTTATAGTAATTCTGGAGTCAGTGAAATTTCAGATGCTTTTTGCCTCCTTTTCTTTCTTGCTTTTATACTTTTTATTCCTTGTGTTGCGTGAGCTTTTCCACGAAGCTTTCACTGGGAGCAGGGAGGAGGGTCTGAAAGGGGTCAGCTTAGTCTAAACAGAGTATGGAAACAAGGGCTATGTTGTCACATCAGGTTTGCTCAACACTTAAAATCTAACTTGGGTCTCCATGTCCTGCCATAATGCAAATGAGAATGTTCTTGCTGGGAACATGTCATTCCCGTGAATGCTCCGGGCTGTCATGGAAAGCTCGTGGGAGCAAAGCGGCAGCAAGTCCTCCTGATTTAAGAGCTATTACTGATGCTGCTATTATTACTTTGCAGGGGTACAGCAGGGATTCACAACCTCAGTTCTCAACCTTTCCCTTATTTCTACATGGAAAAGAGGGAAGTGGCAAGGCTCCCAGCTAGACACATTTGTCGTCCCGGTATGGAGGAATAATCAGAGCAAGGCTCCTGTTAATGGACTTTCACTTGTAAAAGGAATCTCCTTCAGGTCATTTTTCAGACAGAAAGCTTTAAAAATGCAACTCTTGTTTAAATGCACCCAAAAAAAGAATCAGCGCGTGCAGTTATTTGCAAATGCTGTATGTAGATAGTGCAATTTTTGAGCCCAGAAATACTGTGGGTTTTGCCAACCCAGACAGCTGGGGGTACACAGAGGGTCTCACAGTTGCTTGTACAAGGGGAACTCATACTCCAACACTCCTAACCCTGATTGCCTGATCCGTATTCCATAATTTCCCATGTTGTGTGAGCCACCCCAAAGAGCCATTTAAAGAAATGGTTGAGGAGCACACTTGTTTGGGAGAAGTTAAAAGTCATATTTTACTCAATTTCTGTTCTATTTGTACAGGCAAAATTAACAAGATCTCAGTGCAAGAAGTGCAAAAGAGACCAGAAGTTTGCCAGGGGCAAACTCACAGTGGATCATTCCCAATGTCCTGTACAACTGACTTCTCACTCCACTCCCGCCCTGAACAGTGATTTTGGCTGGCTCAGGGATGCAATTTGCAACCTCTCTGCTCCAACACTTGCAAATAAAGGCCTTTTTATCTCTGGGGGTTCATATTCAGAAGAAAATGATCTCTGGCCATAAAAAAACATCTTTTGGTAGCTCTGCTGAGGGCAGACCAGGCAAATGTTCAGCATGGCATGGAAATGCTTCCTGTAGGCTTAAGGCCATGGGTATGTCCTTTTGCTTCCTTTTGTCTTGATCCTGACCCAGCCAGTCAGATGTTGTTCTTTCTGGAGGGTGGCAACTCAGAAAATACCAAATATCCGATTGTTTTTGTAGTTAAGAAAATGGTCCCTGCAGGAGCTTTTTCAATATGACTCTTGGGGATAGGCTTGTGCAGGGCCAGAAGTTGGACTCCACCATCCTTGTGGGTTCCTTGAACTCAGCATATTCTGTGATTCTGCCAAAACCCTTGAACTCTCAGAACCTGTCCTCAGCGCTGGTGTTATCACAGATCCAGCACCCTTGGAAAGGCTGAAGCTCCTTATCCTTCCATGTACCTCAGTACAGCCCCTGTCTGCTGCAGAGGCAGGATAAATGAAGTGGATAAATGGGTTTGTAATAGGTTGGGGAGCAGCTGTAAAACCCAATCTGCCAAACTGGGCAGAGAGGCAGCCTGCCCTTTGCTCCTCCCAGAGAAGTCTCTTCCTCCTGACAGTTTGCTGAAAGGACCTCCATTGTGTGTTATTTAGCACATCTGAGAATTTATTGCAAGCTGATGCTTTCTGTTTTCTATCTCAGTGACACAAAAAGAAGATGTGGAGGAACAATTCATCCCAGATCTCTGACTCCACGCTGCATCCAAATGTGGTAAAACCCTGGAAAGCTCTGACGTAGGAGAGCTCTGCTTGTCCCGGCCTGATCCTGAGTGACACTGACACCCACTGACTTTTCCCTGTAACAGAGGCTTAGGAAAAGTATGAGAATTGGAATAAACAGAGGGGAAAAAAAGGAGGGTTATGTCCAAAATACACCCTTTAAATGCAGGGCACTGGAAGGTGTGGTGGGGCTGGAATACTGCACTGACCAGATTCCTCTTGTGTCCTGACTCTATTACCCAGCTGAATGCAGAGAAAGGGAAAGACTAAAGCCTTTCCAGGCAGTACTGAAGCTCAAATCTCAGCTTCTCAGACTCAGTAAAGGAGAAAGGAAAGAGAAAGGTTCATGGCAGAGAGAATTTCCCTGGTAATTTCCTGGCCCTTCTGTCCTACCCACCCAGAAGTTGCACTGGCAGATGCTGATGGCTGTGTTATAGCACAAACCAGGGATTTTCCAGCCAGAGAGCAGGCTGTGACCATTGGCCATCCATATCCCAGTGCCTGCCCTGCCCTTTACCTCAGTTAGCCCTTTGCAATAGCTGCAATGAAATCATGTTCCCAACAGCAAGAACACAAAATAACTCATGATGTGCCTCAAACTGTGAGAAAAGAGTATCTGATCCTCCCCAAACACAGACCTGCTCACTTCAAAGGGGGCAATATTTAGATTGTAATCAACAGCGCCTTTAATTCGCTTTCCTGGCCCAAATATTCCCTTCCATGCATATTTACTCAGCCACACTTTCTGCCCATCCAGAAAAATCTGCAGGGACTGATGCACAAGGTGGGGAACACTTGGGTCTGAGCAGTACTCCAAGGTACTGCCTGGATCCCAGGAACAACCCCAAGCCCTGACACCCAGGACCAGGAATTTTGTCCTGGCTCATTTTATTTACAACCACCACATCTAGGCAGGGCTACTGACAATCCAGATTTCTGTGTTTTCCACAACACTTCTTAAATTAAAGCTCTCTCCTATGTAAGTGAGTAAAGAAACTTCCTCCCTGTCTCAGGGATGAGGAAATAGGAGCAAAGAACCAAACTGCAGTCTAAAAGTGTGATTTATAACTCCCAGGAGGCACAAGACATCCCTTTTACCATCTCTTTGCTGACTTCAAAATCTCAGAATGACCAGCCAAGAAGAATGGAATTCCTTCAGTTCTCAGATACTGTGATAAATATTTAATAAATAATCAAATTAAAACTGAACATTGCTTGAATTTATTTTTTTTCTTAGGTCTGCATCTGTAGCTTCTCATGCTGTTATTTATGAAACAGTTTTATTAACTTATTACCAAAGCAGGCATTTGTTATACAGCAAATTTAAGTTTCACAGTCAATGGATGTTTTGTGGCCTGGGAAAAAGTAAATATAAACTGAAAAAGTCACTTATGCCTCTTCTTGTTTTGACCCAATAAGAATTAATATCAGATGTGTAAATGCTGAAATTCCTTGAAGGAAATGCATCTCCTTTGTTAAGGGACCGTTAGCTGGAAACACCAGAGCCTCAGTTGATGTAATAGCCAGACGTCTGCAGACTTGAAGAACAATTGTCATTTATTTCCAGGAATAAGAGGAAATTTCTTTCTATTCCTCTTCCCACATCACTCATCCTAGCAGGGAAAGATGCTTTCCAAGGCATTTCAGCAGTCACTAATGACATAGTTCTGTATGGGTCACTCCACTCGACAGACAGATTAGGATCTAGTGTCAAACCAAGGAAAAACTGAGGAGTCATGATATGACAACAGAGACAGACTGATGAGTCCACCCTGCTGATAGTGCTGAATTATTCGGGGGCTAAAGATGAAAGGTGGCTGTGAGGAGAAGCCAAAAATCCATCTGGCAGTATGTGGCTCAGTGAGAAAACATCAGGTAAAACTCAGGATAGAGAAATGTCAAGTGATGCACATGGGGGAGGAGGGTGTTGGAAATCCTCTAAACTAACTTTGACCCTAAAATTAACTGTAATCATTGAGGAGAGTCAGAGCAATGATAGTGGTTGTCCTGTGAAATAGTTTGCATTTGTAACTCTCAGGAAAGACATGAAGGGGAGTGGGAGAAAGAGAGAGAGAGGCAGGGGGACAGAGACAGAGAAATTGTTATTTTATAAACTTTTGGTGCATCTCTACCTGGAATACCTGAAATTTCCAGCTCCTAAAGGAATTAGTCAAACTGAAACAGGTTTAGAGGATGACACCAAGGGTAATTAAAGATTTAGTCTTCAGTGTGAGGACCATTAAACGGACTATGTGTCTTCAGCCAGAAAAGGGATGGCTGGGAGGATATGATGGAGTTCTAAGGAATTATGAATGAGAAGGAGAGAATAGAAAACAGCTGTTTGCTGGTTTTTCTTCTAATGCAAAAACTCAGAAGCATGAAATGAAGCTGGTAGCTGGCAGTTTAAACCAAGAAGGAGCAATCCTTGACACCATGCTTTGTCATCCAGTGGAACTCCTTGCCACAGGATACTGGGAGTGCTAAAAGTTTACTGGATGCATTCAGGGAAGAAACACTCACCAGAGGTTTTTAAAATCCATCTGGGTTTTGTATTAAACAGAAAGACTCCGTATCTGGTTCAGAAAGTGCCTGAGCCAGAAACCACTATAGGCTGGGCAAGTATTTGGGGGGAAGTATTGCTGTAGAACTGACCTACATTTGTCCTTTTTCCTGGGCTCTCACTACTGTTGCAGATAGGAGGTTATTTGGCTTGGGCTTCCATCCTGACCTGCTAAAGCTGTTCATATCTTCTTGGGAGCCTAGGCTTCCAAGTGATAAGTAATTCCAGACAAATGCATTCCTTATGTTCTCTCTTAAATGGAATAATAACGTTAACTATTAAGTCAGGTGATGACAAGCCAACACAGAGTGGCCTCAGGTCTTGGGCTTCTCCTTTCCCAGTTCTTCCTTTCTTTTGCCCTGGGTTAAGGTGACCCAGAGCCACACACAGGTGCTGTGGGGGCAAATCCACATGGGTGGACATCAACTGCCAGTCTTGGCACCACACAGCCAAGTGCAGAGCAATCCAGAGCCAAAGGGACTCAGGACATGAACAAGGGGCTTGTTGTGTCCGGGTCCACTTTGGCTTTACATCTGGATATCACTGGAGAAATGTTCGGGTCTCTCTGGTCAAAGAGCTGAGCCCAGATTTCCTCCTCCTCCTAAACAACTCTGGGGTGCTGATACGGCAGTTGGAACTCAGAGAGTTTTAGCCAGTTTAAAACCACTACTTTTGGCTCTAAACGAGCAGAAGACCTCCATCGGAGATATTCACAATCCTGTGACCAGGTACTCCAACTTTAATTGCCTGGCCAGGAAGATTAAAACAGCTACAAAGATTTCTGGGCAAATATATCTGTGTTTTAGTGAAGCATTTGATAGTCTCATAAAACCTTATTTGATAGATTGACTCAAGCTGGCCTGGATATAAGTACTTGTCTGTGGTCTCTGTGTTGCCTGAAACACCATAAACTAAGATAAATTTTGACATGTCAGGTCTGAGGAGACGAAGGAGGTGCTGCTTAGAGAGGAAAATGCGTTAAGTCTGACTTTATCTAACTTCTTCATTAACAAATTGGAAGACACAGCAAACAAAATGTGCATTGCATTTGCAGATGGGTGGAAGCACTCAAGAAAAACCCTGGAACTGAATGACTGGCAAACCCTCAACAACTCAGGCTAAGTCACCTCAAGCAGAAAAATTCTATGTGCATGTAGGGGTAAGTGTTTGTGACCATCAAAGGGGAGTACATTTGATCTCTGCTGGCTGTATGATATGGCAGTGGAAAACTTGTCATTTATGGGGACTCTAAAAAGAAAGATGAAGCTGGATCAACCAGAGAGATAAGAGTTTTCCAAAGTGTGGTGATGGTGATTGTCTTAGTTCTTAAATGCTGTTCCATTCAAGGAACCTCAGAAAGGTATCAACAACACAGAGAAAGCTCTGGGAGGTAGGAGGAAAGGAAAAAAAAAATAAAGCAAAAAATAATAAAACTAATGAAGAGCCAAAGGGGACAGACTTACGAGAACAGATTAAAATGTCTAAATATGGCTAAATTGGCCAAATTATGACTAAGAGAGGATATGATAATTGTCTGCATGTATATGAGGGCTGTAAACCACTAGGAAAGGAAAGACATTTTTGGATTGGCACAAGAAGGAATTTCAGAGAAATCCCATTAAATTAAACAAAGGAAAATGTTGAATGAGTAACGGGAATTGTTCTAATGGTAAACTTGACCAGAATTTGAAAAATGTTTTATATAAATTGATCTGAACAAAACATCAAGGAGATGTGAGAAAGCTGCTTGGATCCCAGTTCTTAAAGATATTGGCTTCTGGTGCTTCCTGTAGCAAAGCGAGGAACAAGAACAATCGACAGTGAAGTCAATGGAAAGGTTTTGGCTCCCCTTGTTTTCTAGTGCAGGAAACCAACAATTGTAGAAAGTCTTGCCAATGGTCTCGTTGTTAAAATTGTAGTGAGTGTATCCAGCAAGCTCTCAGTCACAAAAGAACATGGGTTTCTGAGAGTTTATGGCTCAGTCCTCCCTCCTTCCAGGATTTTAAAGTATTTCTCATCAAACCCTGCCAGAACCCACCACCAATGTGTTGTAGCTGGGAGAACACAAGGTGTGAGAAAAGAAGGAATGAGCATCATTTACATTCCCAGCACAAACATCAGGTGATACAGGACGAGTTGATCCAGGGCCAGTTTTCTTGAAGTGGCTTTTGACCAGAATTCCCAGCAACGTGCCCCAAATGAGGGCACCAATTCCCATGTGATCTTTGTGGTACACCCAGACCACAGGTGGAGCCTGTATGTAACTGGAGTGTGTCCACACAACCATATGGCCCAGCTGTCTTACTGGGAGCTGTTTAGGAGCCAATATCCCATGGAATTCCTAGCTGGCACTGAGACCCCTGTTCCTTCCACAAAACCACTTCCATCAGTGGAGTCAGAGAGCAAGTAGTTCTATGCTCCAGTAACTGAGGTGTCCTTCATGGTTCCTCTTCCAACAGGAACCATGAAGCAGATCAAGTCCTAGAATGATTGGAAGGGACCTTAAAGGTCATCTAGTGCAACCCCCTACATGGGTTGGAAGAGACCATGAAGATCATCCAGTTCCATCCTCCTGGGCAGGGACACCTTTCGCTATCCCAGGCTGCTCCAAGTCCCATCCAACCCAACACTTTCAACTAGAACAATTTGTTCAGAGCCCCTTGCATGAGTTGTTCAGATCCTTCCTTGGATGTTTCCAAGGATGTGGCACAGAGAGGTCTTCAACAAACATATTGCAGTGTGATTTGATTTTGGTCAGGAACAAGTAAAAGAAGCTTTTTGGCACTGACATGTTAGATTAAAAAAAATTAGATAGGCAGATGAGAACCTGGAATTCCTCCAGATCCCAAGACCTTTCGATAATATCAGCAAGATCAAGGTTTTACTTTGAGAACATTGAGTTTCTAAGTCCCTCCTTCCTTCTAGAACCATCTATTTGGTTTTCAATGACCTGATTCTCCAAGGAACATGAAAACTGAACATTTCCACTGAAGGTTAAACAGTGAAGGAGGAAGCACTGCTCACCTTTTTGAATCACTGCACAGTTGGTGTCACTTCATTACCGCCTTAGGAAGGCTGTGCTCTTAAATCAGGTCTCTATCAAATCCCTGGATTGCTGCAAGCTAATCAAATGCATATAGGTGGCTGGCATCACTTCAATAATATGGATTGTATCAAGACTTAGGATTTTCATATTTCAAAGACTGTTATGATTTTTAAAATCACAAACAGGACCCTATTTCTGCACAGACCCATGCTGTGTGCTACATTATTCACTTAGACTCACGTTACAAAAATAAGCTGTAAACACTTTTGATGAAAGGGTTGGACACTTTGTTTACACCCTGAGAATGGACTTTTGTTTTAATGGCCAATTTCAATTTGGTATTTAACCTTTCCCCCCTGTTTTACATATATTCTGTCATTTCGTTCCAGCTTTCTATTTATTTATCTTTGTGCAGGGAAGAAAAAAAAAAGGAAATAATATTTTTTTTAAAAAAAGGATAAGTAAATACCTTTACAAAAAAAATGTTCACTTAGCTCTTAGCTAAATGTATGCAGCAAAGCAGAGCCTGTTTACCCTCAGAGTGTTTTGGTTGGGGTCTTAGATGATTTCCATTGGCGATGAATGAGCATCAGCTAAAAGCAAAATGAAAACCTTTTAGCTGTCAAGACATTAATTAAAGTTTAATTAGCTCCTGTTTGCATAGTGCTTTGAAGACCTGAAAGCGTTTTGGAAATCCTGTGTGGATTAAAGCCTGCACTGGCTACTTCTGGAGTAGTTTTTGGCATTGGAAATATCCAGTTTGGAATCAGGGCTGACTGCATCGTGTTGAGGCCTTGCTGTCTAATGCCTATCCAAGGTTGGGATGGCAACACAGAAGAAACACACATCTTGGCAGCTCCATAAAAGAAGTTTTTTCATGTATTTTTTCAAGACTGGAATCCACCCTAGTTGGCTTGGGCTTTCCCACGAATTAAACCTTCCCTCAAGGACACACTGTGCCAGAAGAACTGAGTGCAAGCACCATGTCTTTTACTGAATGGTCCAAAACATCTCAAGAAGGATGAGGTCTTCATCCTGAGATTCAGCTTCTCAGACACCTTGTGCAGCAAAGCCCATCCTGAAGGCATCTAGAATAGGGCAAAGGATGGATTTTTTGATTACTTGGTGCCCTTTGCTCTCAAAGCAACCACACTGAAGTACGTATTGGTCAGAAATACTGGCAAATTTACTTCCTCACACCAGGAAACACAAGTTTTTATGGATTTTATTGTTCTTTGTAGGCACTGTGGCAGAAGAAAATGGGAAAGGAGAGCTTTGAAGCAAGGAAATAAGGAATCTGGATGGCTATTTCTGGTAGGATCCCTTCCCAACTCTGAAGAACGGGATGGGAGAAAGAAAATATAAAAAGTAGGATGATGGATGGTGATGTTAAGAGAGGGTGTCTGGAGGGGACATGAAGAGAGAGACACGAGTGTGCCATGTGAGCCGCATGGAAAGGGAGAAGCAGCACCTTGGGATGAGCTGGATTCAGGAGAGGAAAACAACAAATGTGATTTCTAGAGAGAGTTTCCATAGATTTCTGATAAATCATTTGAACTCTTCTGACATTTTTCCGAACCACCAAATTCTTCCCCCCTTCCCCCCCCCCCCCTTTTTTTTGATGTTTAGCCATCACTAATTGTAAATGAGCCCCTTGGCTTCCTTTTCTCCCAGACCCTTAAACAGCCCAGGCACGATTAAACAGTAAAAAATGTCACAGAATTTGCAGAGAGAGAGAATAATAGTGAAATCTGTTCCTCATTTTTTTTATATTTCATATGGGATGCAAACCGTTTACTCCATAGTAATTGCAGATGTTAGACTGGGACTGTAATAATGTAGCTGGCAATAACTATTGCTTCACCACAAAAAGCTTCCCAGTAGCATTAAAAAGACAACAGAAACAATAGTTTCAACACATTCAGATGTACTTGTATTCTGGAAGCACTCAAGCTACTGATTTATCATGTAAACTTTTGCTGGTGTACGTAGGAACTCCAAATATTTTCTCATGCTGTTGTTGAAGAGATGACAATTTCATATTCTCTTCCATGTAATCGCTCAAATTTGCAGACAAGTTTTGCCTTCCCATAGATTAAAAACTCCTTAATTTCTGTCTAATATATCCTAGAAAACACTCGTTTTTTCCTTTTTTTTCTTTTTTTTCTTTTTTTTTTTTTTAACATTTGGGCTTTCTGGTTTCTTTGTCCATTTCAGTCTGGTGTAATGGGTGGTGATTTTGAATTCATATCTAAAATTCACTGCTGTCCTTAAAAAAGCTTTTACAGTCTCCTAGCCTCTGAGCTGTCCTGCATAACATGAATATGGGTGACACATAAAGCAAATACACTCTCAAACTGAGCTGGGTGGATGCTCTTATCACACATTTTCACGTGCAAGTCAAGATCAGACTGGTATCACGGTGCCTTCAAAGTCCCACATTTTTGTCACAGATGTTTTGCATAAATAAATGGTGTCATCCAGGCTGATTAAATCAATACATCTGTATCAACTTGCAGTTCCTGGCGGCGTGTTCCAGAGGATATCTTCTGCTCCCACTGTACCCTTTGAAATTTCAGATAGAAACAAATAATAACAATAAAACCTTGTTTTTTTCCCCAGGTTAACTTTTTCATCTTTATCTAATGGTAACAGTAGCGGAGCTGATTATGGGGAGAGGAAAACAACACACGGATAACGCGGATGAAGCTGCTGCAGCTCGAGGTTATCCACAGTATTGGAAACCACAGGAGCAGAGCTCAGCTCCAGTGTCATCAGATCCCTAAGCTGGAATGTTCTTCTACTACAATTTAGGTTTTCCAGCCATTCCTTTCCAATCCAGCTCTCATACAGTGAAGCCTTATTTTCTTTCCATCCATTGTTGCATATTTGCGTGTTTGGTATAGTGGTGTGAGATTAGGAAATTTCAATTTGAAGAAGGGCCTGGGGCTGTGGTTTCTGGTTGCATTTGCATTGCAAGGAGGTCACTTCTGCACTGATACTTGCTGAAAGTAATGAGATTTACAGCATGCCAGTAATAATATCACACTCTGTATCTGCTTTGTGTGTCTGGATATCCTCAGAGCTTCTCTCTATCATATGTGTGTGTTCAGTCATGGTATTAACAGTGTGAGATCAGGGGATTTTAGGGACTTTACAGCTACCAGGGGAAAAAAAGTCTCAGAGATAGTGTTCACAGTTTTGCATTTACATTAATAGCAAGTAAACAGATGAGTAATCTATGGCAGAAGTGTTTGAGCAGAGGACAGACTCCCATTAGAATTTAAAGATCACATTCTCATCTGGTCGCTCATTTCTGCCTCATTTCCTGGGTTTACATCATTTATGGAACCCTTCATGAGCTGGTGTCAGTGTATCAACGTGCATCTGTGCCATCCCTGGGTGTAGAACATAAACTGGTCCACCCAAACTCAACACAAACCACTAACAGGCTAAAAATTGAACCCTGATCCAAATTATGCTGATTTAACCTATTTTTATATGTGATTGTACTTGGTCTGGGTTTGAGAATATCCCTACATGCTGAGACAGAATCCACAATCATGCTGATGAAGATTAGAGATAAGCATGAATAAAGCCAGGAGGTAGCATGGCAAGGCATAAATACTTGGGGAAAAAAAAGAAATATTAACATTATTTCTGGCTCTTACACATCTTTGGTGTCAGGTATTACCAGGGCCCCATTTTATGAAATGAAAAAAAAATCATCTTGGAATCAGAATAGACAGGATAAAAGTATTAATAGTCAGGATTTCTTAGCATTATTCTCCCACAAATCTTTTTAGGTGGTTTAGGGGTCACCATCAGAGACAGCATCTGAGCCCTTTTGATATAAAACTAAAAGCAATTTAATGCTATAAATGAGCAAAAATTTAGGAAAGAATGAGGGAGAAAGTGTGTCTTCTCTCTCTCCAAATATCTGGTGTTTTATGGGTAGCTGGAATATTTCTGCCTTCATTATCTGCATCTTGGCTTGGCTTATCTTCAAGCCCCAAGTTTTACAGAAATGTATCTCTGTATCACTTTGACCTTCCAAAGACATCAGTCTGGCTAGGAAATCCAGAGAATTTCTGGCATTGAGGGTACTGACTCACTCATTGTTCCTGCTCATTGTCAGTTCAGGAATTTCCTCTGGTTTGGTTGGAAAGAAAAAAATCCATCCAAAGGCAGTTGTTGGTATTTTGCTGTTGTTTGCCAGGAGTCTAAACCCCAAAATATTTTCTCTGCTCAACAGCATCATGTTTCTGATTAATCGGGGTCAACTCTTCTTTTTCTCTCCTGACCTCTGGTAGTGACCTTAATGTTCCTTTTAATTTCCTTGATCTATTTGCAAAATTCCCAGCCAGGTCTCTGGAGTGTTGAAGATTGAAAGTAATTTCCAAACACCTTCAGCTGTATTCTGGTTCCAGTTAAACTGGTCCGAATCAAGGCTCACTCTGCAGCAATCACTGGGCAAAATGGAATTGGGAGCCAAACCACAATTTATAACATCAGGGATTATGTCTTGCCAGGGGAAAAAGGAAGCTCTCTCAAAATCTCTGTAGTATTTGCCTTGTGTTCCTCATCTAGATTTTGCCTCTGCATGGAAGTGTTTTCCCAGATCTCTTGGTTGGAGGACATGAAGTGGGGAATGGCTGTGCTGGACGGGATGCTGGATCTGCTCCTCCATCTCTGGATGACTCCATCCAACCTCTTCCCTGTGAATCCCAGGCTGACAACAAGGGCTGTATTTGGGACATGCTTCTGGGGTCAAGGATGGAGCTGGACTTCTTATTCTCATCAAGACAGAAAGACAGCAGGGGAATATCCACCATTTTCCCTTATTATGGAACATATTTCAGGCTGGGTGTCACCCAGTTAACTATGCCTTCTCCTAAGGATCCATTCTGACAGATGTCTGCTCTTTCCATAGATTTGCTTCTGGGAGGTATAAACTCCATCAGAGGTGAGCTCAAGCTGGGAAGTTTGAAGAGGCTGCTGTGTCTGAGCTTTTGGGGCTGTGTTCAGGATCTCAGGAGTCACGTCCTGCCCAGTGGGGTGCGGGGAACAGGCTTTGACACAGAAGATTTCTGCACATGGAGGCCCCAGTGATGGATTTGGGCTTGAAAAAGTAACCATAATATATTTACACCGTAATGTATATAATGGGGGATGTGTGTGTTTGTGAGGGAATGCTGGGAGGGGGTTCATGCAATGAGGCATGATTTATTTTGGCTCCATAGAGGATCTGGCCTCCTTTTATCCCATCTGAAGACCAGTCTGGGAATTTCATCATAGTAGGAAAACAGCGAGGTGGAAAGACATCCTCGCTTTAGGTGATCTAAGCCCAGCTCAGCAGCATCTGAAAACAGGTTACCACAAGCCTGGTGCCAGGACTTCAACAGTTTCCAACTCCTCATAAAGGCCAGCTCACATTATCCAGCAGAGATGGACAAAATTTCCATTTGCCATGGTGGGCTCATTAGTTACAGGTAAAAGTTTGTTCTTCTCTCTGGCTTAAATCCCTTCAGGGCACTTTGGGTTCATTCCTAGTCCCACTAAACTCAATGGGAGCAGGACTGGGTATTATTCTGGTAATACCTTCTGGTATTATTCTTAATTTAAACATTAATAATTTAACTCTCTGTTGTTAATAATAATAACCCCTTGGAAAATTCAGACTGGAATCCGTTTCCTTGTGGAATTTCTTCTCTCCCATCAGGCATGCAGGCTGGTTTGTTATTGTTGGGTTGCTCTGAGTGCTTTGGGTTGCACACACTGGTTTGTTATTGTTGGGTTGTCCTTCGGTGCTGGGCTGTGCACACCAACTAATTTGTTATTGGAGTGTTGCTCTGAGCTCCACACTCCACTTTATTACTGATGGGTTGCTCACTGTGTGCTGGCCTTGTTTTATGATTATTATTCTGAGGTCTTTTGTGAAGCTCCTACCCACACAAATAGGAGGGCAGGAACTGTGGCAGATTTAATGCAATGTTTTGGGATTAATCTATTTTGCTCAATTTTTAAAAGGGGGGTAATTAAGGCTTTCAGAATTAGGAAACCCGCTTTTTACTTTAATATGGTTTAAAATACCATTTCCTTCTCTACTTTTCTTTCTTCCCACATCCTTCTTTTGAAACATAACTTTTTATAGGTATCCTATCTTCCATCTTAATGCTCCTGTTAGCTTCCCACTGGCCTTTCAGGAAAAACTTCTTTATGGAAGATTTCCTTTCAGGTTCAGTGCAAGAGCAAATCCTCATGACCCTTGATCTCACTACTTACTTTCTCCTATAATGTCTTCATTTCATTTTAGTTCATGTGTTCATAATCACCAGGAAAATGGAAAAAAAAAACGATTGGAAAATATTAGTTGGACAGGAATCTGGCATATTCATATGATATAAAACAGAATTCTTCATTACCATCATTACTGAGCAGTGTAATATAGAATAAAATTTTTATGTCCCCTGCTCCGCAAGCAGGGCCACTGGTGATCTGGGAATGCTGATCTGGGAATGCTAATCTGGGGAAACTGAGGCCAGGAGTGGCTGTAAAAAGACATTATGATATAAAACAATGAAGACCTCTGAAATTACCACTGTTTTCTTCTTGTTTTCCTTTGCCAAACATTTTTTGTGTTCTTAACATGTTCTTGGATTTAAACAAAACTAGTTTGAGTGGAATAGGTGTATCATTCTTTGGCAAATGTGAAATGAAAGAGCTATGAAGAGAATAGGACTGTTCTCCACAGCAGTGATTATTTCCCTATTATATTAATGTATTTCAAAAGAGGAAGGAGATTAATTCTTGTGTAATTCATTAAAAACTTCTTTTATGACCCATCACACAATTTCTCTTCCTTGCACATCACTGAGTTTTAATCTGTGTGTTTTCAATCCAATTAAATGACTGTAAAAACCCCAATGTGAGCAGAAGACACAAGGATATCTCATTCCTAAATCCAACTGCCTGCTCTCCAAGCTTACCACAGCAGCCTTGGTGAGTTCCTTTCTGAAACCAGTCAGGGCTTGCTCCTACATTCCCTGCTCCTCTGGGCACATCTGGACAGTGGTCATGGTCTGGATGATGACCACAGATATGTACATGGGAATGCCCTTGCATTTTTTGCATATTGTCCAGAAAAACTCAGAGAATGGATATTGACAGTTTAGAAAGGGAGGTGATGATTTGGGTTTGTTTTAAGGAGAAGCCAGTGAAGGAAGAGCAGCTCAGCCCTCAAAGTCATGGGCAGTCTGGGAGAAGAGAAACCAGAACCCAATGGTGGATCTGTCTCAAAGTGGCTTTTCAGCTCCCAGCAAAAAAACAACCAGAGTCTGAAGAAGCACTTTCACCATCCTGTCAAAGAAAGGTTGTGCTACTGGCACTAAAGAGCTCACTGGTTGGAACAGTTGCATCACATCCCAGCTTCCTTCTGGGAAGGGAATTAACACAAATTTCCAAATGGCAACATCCCATCTCCCTGCGGATGCTGCCTGCTCCTCAAAATAAAAAGAGCAGTATTTTTTGATTTTCCTAACTCAAACACCACTTGCTTCAAGTCTTTATTTTCCTTATGATAGAGTTCAGTTTCAGAGGGATGCTCAGGCCTGGCCAGGGCCAGTTCCCTTCCAGCAGCATGTTCTGTGCCTGGATAAATGGAGTGAGGGGGCCTGGAGCCAAACCCTGCCCCCAGCTAAATCCTCACGATGCTCCTTGACTTCACAGGCTGCCTGGGCACATCTGAGGGCAGCTCTTGGCCTATGGATGTGTTGCTTTTTGCAATTCCAGCGCAGAAATGGATTTTTTCCTCTCTGAAGCCCAGGGGTCCAGTGCCACATCCCTGGCAAACAAGCCCACGGGGTTCATCGGCACTGACTTTTAACTGTTGGGCTGTGTTGAGATTCTCATGTTTTACAGCCAGGATATGGGATCTCTGATATGAACACCCAAGGATTTATTGGTCCCACAAGGGCTCGGGGTTTTGCTGGCAGTGTAGTTCAGAGAGTCAGGAGAAGTCAAAGGTTATCTTTTGTAGGGTGGTATGGGATTTACCAGCTGACCCTCCCCCCCCTCCTCTGGTTCATCTGCTAAAATCATTAACGAGTTTTCCTTTACCCTCAAGAACTGTTAGTGTCTTTTTAGCACTGAGATCAAGTTACTGACCTCTGCATTGCCAATATACCTTCAGGATTTCAAGAGCTTGGGGGAATTTTCAGTGTTAAAAGGAACAGCACGAAGAAAGATGAATAGGTGGGTGCTTTGCCCAGAATGAAGCTTAATGTTTTTCTCACTTGTTAAAGGGAGGCCCCACTTGTTTATATATCACTGTCTCGAGAGGGGTTTTTTTTGTTTGAGAAAAGGCTTCGCTTTTGCAGCGCAATGAGAAAATAATGGGAATGAAAGTGGGATGTAAAAATGAATGAGTGGTATTACAAATGCCTAACTCAGAATGGTGCTCCCCATCCCAGGGAAGTGGGAAGATGTTGTTGTTCCTACTCTGGAATGATGGGGAAATCATTTTGACATTCAACCACACAGCTAGAGGACCCTTCACATCTTTCCTGAGCTTTCTGTGGATCACCCCCAGGGCCTGTCGAGTGTTTTCCTCACCCTGCCATGCTTGGAGGTGACCAGCATGATTTTTGGGAAAAGCGACAGAGGAGAGCTCTTCATCCCCCCACATCCTCCATCAGGTCTCCTTGCACAGGCTTCAGCAAATTGTTTTCCAGTTAAGCTCATTTTGGAGCAAAGCCACCCTAAATTTAACAATGCAATAGTGACACTTCCCAACCATCCAGCTGGGCTTTTCTCACTGTATCAAAGAGCAGAGAGAACAGGTCATTCAAGGCCTTCCAGTGGTGTCCCTTCCTCCCTTCTCCCATCCCCTGCCCCATACATCAGTGATCTAATCACTTGTGAAACCCAAAGCAAGGGGCTCCAATGTTATCCCATTACAAAATCAAGATTTATCGGAATATGAGAAGCCTGGCAGGGTTTTATGACACGCACGGCGCCGTTCCTTTCTCTTAACCTATTTGTTACATTTTTACTCAGGGACTTTTTATCATTCCTGACACCCCTCCATCTGTTCCCTACCAGGCAGTAGTTGGGGGTCTTGTTTCACGGGACAGCAAGGATGAAATCACTTCATCTCAATAATGGGTTACAGTAATTAAGTTGCTGTTTGAACACTTGGATTTTGATCTGCTGTGGGGATAAAGTCCCCGGGCTTCCTTTTCTTCCCATTCCTCATGGAGTTCGACACCCATTTGGCTGCTACTCCACCAATTATTGACTTTAAGATTTAATATATTTTCTTTATAACAGAAAGAATCTGAATATCACACTTCCTTCTTGTAAAAGTGAAGCAGGGGACAAATGTTCTCAGTCATTAATTAGACCCAGATTACCTGATATCAGGATCCAGAAAGCAGATTTTTAATATGCAGTATAAAGTGCAAAAAGGAGACAAGGGGGGGAAAAAAGTCTCTTTGTTTTCACTTCACTGTCAAACCATTTGGAACCTGTTAACTGAGCACAACAGCTCCAAGATGCCATTGATTAATAGCAATTACAATGATGCAGCAATGAGCTCAGTGACATGACCAACACCTTCTTGCCAACACTTTTAATGATGTAGTTAAAATGTTAAACTCTGTTTGCCTTACATGGAACCCATCAGGAAATTGGAAAATATTGTACATGTTTTGAGCTCCACAGATTCCAGAGCCAGATCCTCCACACACGCTGTGTCGCTGCGAGCCTGTGTTGGCAAAATTAGCAAGGAAGAAGTTCTATCATGTCATTCCTTAGATGACAATATCCAGATCCACATAAAAAGGCTTATGGAGAGAGTTCTGAACACGAGGCATCTGCTTCATTAAATCTGTGGTGGTGTGCTCAGCTCCAGCCCAGTGGACCCCCAACTTTTTTGGATACATCCCAGTCACAATTGTCCTGCAAACACCTCCCACCATTAATCAGCATTTGTCAGGTGCTGATGCTCTTCACAGACCAAGTTTTCTTCTCACTGAAGGTCTCAGAGGAATGGAAGAGTGGGTGTCTTCCCAAGCTCCACCCAGAGCTGCAAATTTTTGACCAACAAAAGTGTTTTCATTAATTAGAGTCAGGTATGTGACTGTCAGATATGGAGCTGGAAGGATTTTAAACAGTGTCTATGTGATAAGTCAGTGTAAATACCATGAAGTATCTGCCAGGACCTCAGCTGAGTGGGCTTTGCTAATGTAGGATAAGTTGGCTCTCCAGAAATATTCTTCTGCCTTCAGAGGGAATATTCGTAACACAAAGACTGGCTCCACCTGCCCGTGGATTCAGATGCAAACGCCAGTGCTGAGACAAAACATGAGCAATTAAAAACAGACAGTTTATCTTGGTACAACTGAATTGAAACCTTTAACTCTTTTTCTCAGTTTTAATAACACAGCTCTGCACTGGCTTTAAAGTTTGGTTTAAAAGTTACCATTTTCTGCCTTATTTAGACTTGGTGCCCCAGCCTGGCTGAGCAAGGGAGCTGGAAGGCACAAGCATTTAGAGTAGTTCAAATAACTAAACTGGCCGTGACCTGAACTAAGACTAATAGTTTGTGTTTGTGATGGCTACGAGAACGGCATCTGGCTTACATTTAAATAGAAGGCTATTCAATAAAGCCACTTCTTCTCAAAACTGCACAGAAGCAAAGATTAATTATTGCAACTAATGACGTTTTGGGCCATTCAGGCACCCAAGGGAGAAAGGCAACCCCTGCCCCAAGAACCAATCACAACAAAATTTCACAGAAAGCTCAACAAGGGAGAATCACCAAGAATA
Source organism: Serilophus lunatus (assembly GCA_013399895.1). Lineage (NCBI taxonomy): Eukaryota > Metazoa > Chordata > Aves > Passeriformes > Eurylaimidae > Serilophus > Serilophus lunatus. The sequence continues at coordinate 2,729,803 of VXBA01002171.1, forward strand.
TATTATTGTTCCTGATATTCTGCCCAGGCATCCTAAACATGGAATTAAATATAATTTTTACCAGCAAATTCTTTTTTTTTTTTTTTTTCATTCTTATCCTCCCAGAGGAGAATCCAGAGTTTCAAATGGGCTTTTAATAGCAATGCTCTGAGAATCCAGCCTCTATGTCTTCCAGCGTCTTAGGAGGATCATGTTTCACATTTCACTCATTCCTTAGTGTGTTGGCACAGCCTAACACTGGCTTCAGACATTTGGTATTTGAAACAGAAAATCTTGGTGTTTCATTCCTTGCCTCACTTCTCCCTGTGTTTCTCCAGCATCATATAATATTGACAGCCCCTGCCTGTAAAGAAAGGCCAGGTTCTCTCGTTTATTCAGCTGCAGGCTTTAAAAATGTAGAATAGGGGTTTTGTTCATAGGGGAGAGCAACTGGCAGTGAACTTTTTCCTTCTTTACATAAAAGTGGGATAGCACAATAAACAATGGCAAGAGAAGTGGGACTCAAGGTATGTATGCACATATGTAATATTTTTTAGCTGACTGGTTTTTTAGTGTCCGAGTTTCAAGGTACAAATCTGCTTCCATTTGTGCGAAGCGATTTATATATTTAAATCATCTCCAAACTTGCCCCCTCACACATCAAAATCTATAGGGAAAGATCTGGCCATAGGTATGTCTCCTGTTGTGGCGAGCCAGTGCCCACAGTTGTGTCTCCAGGGCTTTCAGGAGCAAGAACATGCCTACATTTGGGGGAAAAAGGAGATGAGAAAGAGAAGATACTGAAAAGAGTTGGCTTTATCACAAGTGGAAAAAATCCAGTGGTAATGCCTATCTGGAAATTTTGGCCTTGGGGCCATCATTACTTGTGGGACATTATTCCTAGGAACAGGAACAACTGACATTTTCCAGCTTTTCCCCCATGTGGATCAGTTTTTTTAAGGACAATAAGTGTAGGACTGTCTTCTCCAACTGAGGCGCTTTTTCTGGGCCAACCACGATGAACTTTTATGCAAAGAAGCATTATGCAAATGTCTACTTACCTCTACTTTTTAATACAGCATTTCTTGATCAGTGCTTCAGCATCAAGAAGGTGCCTCCTGTGCCACCATGGTGATGGGGAAGAAACTGAATCTGACTCTTTCCCTGTGGGTATAAAACATCAAAGATCAATTGCTTCCCTGCACACAGGGGCCAGTCCCATCTTCTCCAATTCCTCTGTTTAATCTTCTTGCCCCAGCTGTTCCTCTCACCTCCAAACCCTGGATCAGCCAGAATTGGATGACCCAGTCACCCTTAGGCCACCTGTTTGGGACAGACCTTGTTAACATCTGCTGTTCAACAGACATGACTTTGATGGGTGTACGAGCTTGTTGGGGGGGTGCAGTCCAGGCATGACATTCCCATCCAAAGGAGGGTCCAAAGGAGAGAGAAAAGTTCCTCCTGGAGGAAAGGAGTGATGATGTAGCATTATTCTGAGAACTGTGAGCACTGAAACAGCAAGAACAGGAATTAAATCTCTGCTCTGCCATGAATGTTGTGCTGAGAGTTATTTGGGTATCCCAGTCCTCGCTGGGGAGCCGGGAGGAGGGAGCAGGCTGACATCATCTCGCAGGCGTCCTTACACATGATTAATGCTGTTTCCCTCTGCTTCTGGTCTTCCTTTGGGGAATTTTTTTACTCCTTTTGGCCATAAGCACGGAAGGGATGTGAAAGGGAAAGCGGATTTTGGATCGTTGCTGTGCCTGTTGTGACGAACGGAGAGCGGAGCCGAGTTTTGGTGTGAAGTGTTTGCTCATTGGAGTGTAATAGCTCTGGAGCTGTCATCGGGTGCAGTATTGTGTAAATATATATTCAGGCACTTCTTATGGAAGTGGATATGTGACCCAATAGGCTTTATTTAGCTCCTTCTGGCGACTGTGGGAATGCATCATTTTTGGCATGTCCAAGAGGAATCAGAGTGGGGTCAGTCCTGTAGAAGTAAAGGACCTACAAGGGATGTAGAGCATAGAAATGCCTCATCCAGAGGCTGGGGCTTTGCCCAAGATGGGGGTGAATTCCTGAACTACAGAAATTAGGGGCTTTGAAGTATTTTCTTCAAAGTGAGTCAGATGTTTCCTCGATGCTCACAGTGGCAAAATGGGATGGTGCATCTTCAAAGCTCTCTGTACACTGTGGGTTACTACAGACAGACCTGAATTTGCTTTACATGGAGGCTTCAAAAAGGGAAACATCTCATGGAGGTTCACATTGCTGCTTAGCAGCTCCTTTATAACCACAAGGTCCATGTGAGACACTGAGCTGCCCCTCTGGGGTCCTGGGGAGCTCTGGGGACCCCAGGGCATCAAGAGCCAGGAGAGATGTGGCAGCTCATCTGCTGTGTCTGTGAGGAAGAATAGTTTTGGAATTATCAATAATTACATTTTCAAATGCCCAACTAAGGATTTAATTTATAACATATTACGGAAGGGTGGTGATTTTTTTTCCCCAGAGGTTTCTTTCAATTAAAAAATACCTTTTACCCGAAAATTTCTAGTGATCACTTTCCATTTCATTTGTGATTTTTTTGTCATAAAGTCTTATACCCAAAACTTGACACTTTGGAGCTGTGGAAGAGGTCCAGGTTTGAAGATTCGGGTCAAAAGTGAATTTTTTTAAAAATCAGAATATTTTGACAAAAACAGATTTATTTTCAATGAACAAAAAATTCCCTTGGACTGAACAGCATCCTTTAGAAAGAAGGTTGAAAAAAATAAAATATTAGAATGATTATATCAGCTAATAAATACATTAATTTTGTGTTGATATTTGCGTTTAATTTTACGTGGTTTTGTTTACTCAAAGCTTGTTCAAAATTATCGAAAAATCACATCACAATTAGTTTTAAACTTCAGATTGCTCCTTTTCTCTTCTTTTACCAAAAATAATTTGCTTTTTCTGATATCAAAAAATAAAGTATTTAGCAGGTTCCAGCTGATCAACTAAAGAAAAAAAAAATTAAAATCCAAAGGCTTTTACTGAGCTTTGTCCAAAAAAATCTGACTCTGCTGCCCTTCCTTTCTTTGGTTTGGTATTTCAAATTTAGAAGGGAATTAAAGTGATGATAAGCACATCCAAAAGGCAGGGAGAAGCAGCCGGGTTGGATACCCTGCTTTCTGGAGGTCTCTGTCTCAGATATGGATCAGATTTCCTCCTGTTTACATGTAAGAAGGTTGTGAAGATCTGCAATTTCAAGATACATCTGGTTCTCGCATCAAATTAAACAGCAACTGAAGCCTGAGCACTGGGGCAGATTTTAAAATGTAGGAATGACTGTGTGTTTATACAGTATTTGCATTAATGCTTCCTACGGTTTATTTTGAAAGTGAAGAAAGAACATTGCATGGTAGGCAACTTAACCCAAACAATATCGGTTTAAAGTTAGGGCCATGCTCCTTGGAATATTTTCCTAGTGTTTTGAAGTGTCCACTTGAAGAGGGAGCAGGGAGAGGAGGAGGAGGAGGAGGAGTGGGGGGAAGAAAAGGATTGTTCTGTCTTCTGCTCTGTGTTTGGCCTGGCTCAGTAGGGCTATTGCTGGGGCTCATCTGGTATGGATTAGTCCTTCTCTCTCACACTCTGTCAACTTGGGTGTTCTGCACACAGGCTCTTTCTGCAGGGGTCTTGGTTTTGCTTTTTTTAACGGCAGGAAGTGCCCCACTCAGACCACATGTGAAATTGTGTGGGAACAGTGGGGGGGGGATGAAAGAGCCCCATCAAACATCCCAAAAGTGTGGGTGGAGAGACAGGGAGCGTAAGAGGAGAGATACCAGCTGAGTGATTGAACCTCCTGGGCTGGCCAGGCTGGGGACACGGGGGAATTTTGCTGCCTTAAAAGTGTCTGTCGCTCGTGACATCAATTTCTGATATTGTATAATATCGGGGGCTGTTGGGAGTGTGAGGGATTACAGCTGCTGCTTAATTTGTTCTAAATTTCCTGCGAGCCTCACCAGACATGTACAGGAAATAGGCAGTAAATGTTTAATGGGTAATACCTAACTGGACAATTAACAGGTGCTGTCACACTGGAAAGCCAAGCCTGGGTGGGTGGGTGCTCCACCACCAGCAATCCCTGAGGAACATCCATATGGAGACTCATCCCAGCACTGTGGTTCCCAGCCTGAGGTCCCTCGCATTCCAAATCTCACCCCAGGCTTGGACACGAGATTTTTTTTCTTTCTAATCCACTCATTGATGATTTTGTTGTTTTCAGCAATAAAAGTCATCACAGAAACTGGTCCAGCCTGCAGTCCTTTTATCTATTTAATATACAAACTCCACCCTTGTTGCTCACAGCCCCGAAGAAGCAAATCCAAGCATCAGGAGATAGAAAAGCTGTTTTTCCACATCAGGATAAATGCCTGTCTGTCCTGTCACTTCAGTTCTACCACGGACCAAGAAATACCTACCAAAAAAATTGCAATGGGCAGGATATATTAAATGATCTCTCCCTTCTAGACTTTCTTACCTTCTGGCAATCAGCAGGTATGAGGTTTCCTGCTCTGGAGTCTGTATCTGGACTTTAATACTCATTGATGGAGGTTTTTTCCTTCATTTTAAATTAATTTTTATTTCTGATCTCCATAAGATCCCATGGCAATCAGTTCTACAACTTAATAGTGTGTTCTGTGAAAAGTGCTCAGAATTGCTTTAAATCTCAGTATTAAATGTGACTTTAATTCTATGTAGGGTTTTTTTTTTCCCTCAGTAGATTATTTTAAAATAAATTTTCCATGAGATTGCCAACCCCACGGAAATCAGGTAGTGTCAGTCAGACACAGTTGCTGGGATTGGCTTATCTGCCTTAAGATGCCAATTAAATTAAAAAAAATATTTTTATTGTATGATTTCTATTCTCATATTATTATTTCTATTCAATTCTGTTATAATATAACTGCTATTACACTTCAATTATTTTACTGCAATAGCAACAATCTTTTGCAATTTTTCACTTATCAGCAGATAAAATATTAGGGAATAACCCTTTTTCAACCTTCTTTACTCTTTATAAGCTTGCAATTAAGTTCTGATTGTTCAGAATGATTGTATTTCCAATGCTGGTAGAATTAGGTTAATTGAATTGCTATTATTACCAACAGAGCAATATTGTTTTAATATGTTTGGCCAACATAAAGCAAACCTCTCCTTTTGGAATTTGCTTTTATTAAGTTCAAGTCCAATGGAGTTCAAAAGATCCTTCAGTAAAACGTAGCTGTCCCCTAATAGTGCATGACTAATGTCTTACACTTGGCTTTCCTATAAATTGCTCTCTTTACTGAGCAATTTCTGTGTCAATACTCAGACATCCTTATCAGCACTTGATGTTCATGTAAACCAACTCTTGTTAATGACTACAAGGATGGGGAGGGGGGGAAAAAAGTAACATTGCCCAGACCTCAAGGCTCCTGCTCCATCTGAACTTTGAAGTCCAGCTGTTAATAGCAGCGTTGACTACTTACATAAAAATGTGCAGTAAACTGCACTGACATTGTCTGATTTCAAGTGATTGGTTTAAACCATCCCAAATGGCTCCAGCTTCCACCCTTTTCTCATCTCTCTGTCACTCAGGATGATTAACGTTGGTTTGTGACACCAAGGCTTTTGTCCCAGCCTGAGAAAAAAGTAAACATTTTTACAGTTGGGAGCAAGAAAAAATTCAAACAAATTTCCTTTTGCATGAAAAAGGGATCCCCAGCTGCTGTTTATTATCTCTCTGTTTACATCACACATGTGCATGTGGAGGACAAAGTAGTTCAATAAATTACTCCCCAACTATCTGGAGTTGGCCAGTCCAGGCTGCCAGGAACAAAAGCATTTAATGGTTTGTTGAATGTGTCTGAATATTCCATTTTTAACTCTCACCAAGTAGTTGATCTGATTTCATCTGCTTTACTACCTCGTTTAAGGCTCAGAATGTTTTTCCTTATTGTGTGCAGTAAAATAAATTATATCCAAGCTCTACTGTTAAAGTGGTTCATACAGATCAGCACAGGCTTGATATCACACTGGGCTATCTGACAGTGAAGATTCTCACCCTGGAATTGCTTACAGCTTCCATGAGGTTTGATAAAGTTCCTAACACCTCACTTTTGTACTCAGTAATTTATCCTCTGTCTACATTTCTGAGTTTCTTGTATTGGAGAAAAACTTCTTGGCAAAGGAAGAAGTTTTTTAAAAAGCAAAAATAGCAAGATAACAACTCTCCCTCGCAAGAGTAACTAACAGTCTGCATGGTGGTGCACACACACACTCACACACACTTGGCCATCTCTTCAACTATGAAAATGGTTGGAAATTTCTTAGCTACTTAATGTAAATCCCTGCTCTTTTACACACAGCTGGGATTTGCAGGGTGGTGAGGACGAGTCCAGCTGCCTGCTGCTCCCAGGCCCTTACCAAGCCATCCTTCCCACCTCTGCTCCCCATCCCCTGCCTTCCTCCCAAGTCAAGTTAAACAATCTATTTCTGTAAAGAAATAAAACTTTAACAGCTGTAATTCCCAGCCTCCCTCTTCCCAGTTCCTACATTTTCCAGTGGACTATAACCAACTGATTCCAGCACCTGCCTACAGGTGCTAAACACATTTTCCTCAATGGTACCACTCACATAGAAACAGCAGTGAGATTTGGGGTTAACAGGGACACTGCCAAGCTGCTTGTTGTTGTTTTTTTTTTTGTCTGAATGATTGCAGAGCTCCCTTTGCTGCACAGCCCCCTTAGAGCTGTGTAAATAAAGATGTCTACAGGAACTTCTTGAATCAGCTTCACCACCACAGGAGATGCTCCAGAGCCTGGGCTGTGCAAGGTCAAGGTGTTAGAGCAGCACCAGCAGCTCTCCCAGTTATGTCAGCAGGCTCCCTGTCTCCATCTCTCCCTGTTTCCACCTCCCTCAGCCCTCCTGGGGGAGAGTTCCCCCATCAGTTTATTACCAGGCCTTAATACTCTTCTCAAGTGGCTGAAGTTTCCCTCTTTCACCTGAGATGTGCATTAAAAGCCAGTTAACCATCATGTCACGTCTTATTGCTCGTGGATAAGGGAAGATCAGGAGAGGGAGAAATATTAAATCCCACAATGGTTTGGGTTGGAAGAGACCTTAAATCTCATCTCATTCCACCCCTGCCATGTGCAGGGACATCTTCCACTAGACCAGGTTGCTCCAAGGCCTGTCCAACCTGGCCCTGAACAATTCCATAGTCTGTTTTTACCTTATGGCCATTTGCATTGAACAAAAACATTTAGATTTTTAAGTTCAAATCTTAATAAATTCAAAAAAGCAAAGCACAGTCAGGAGTGTTGGCAGTAAGGTGCCAAATCCCCCTCTCCCAGTCATTTTTTGCAGATCTCTGGGGGTGAGTTGCATTAAATTTGCTGGACATACTGGGCCCAATTCAAGCTTTGGGATCAGTTACCATAAATCTACATCCAAGCCCTACACCTTATCACACATCAAGTCCTTCCAGACTATGATATGGTATTGTTAACAATCCACTTCCCTTCCACTTGCTGTCATTCCAGTAAAAAGCTGGAAGGTTCACCTGATGGTCTTTCAGAAACAGAGATTGCCAAGTCTGGGATATATTTGTAAACACACTTTAAAACAACACCAGAAAATTCTTTTTAGGAACTTAAAACTTGCAATATCATTGCAGAAAGTTGCTTAAATCTGTTCTGTTTGCAGACATTCTTGTTTACTGCTGCTGTTTCACGAACATGAACATGTGTGTGTCCTCTCAGGCAGCATTTTTGGAAATCTTTGTGTAATAATGGGTAAAAAGCCACAATTTAGATCCTCCAGCCTCTATAGCATCAGCTCAAAGCAATACTGTCATGGAAGGATGCCCAGCCCATGTTTTTCTGGTACAGGCAGAGAATGAAGAGTTGGAGGGAAGAAAAATCCAACAAGAGCTGCCTGCAGGTTTATTTAGGTTCTCAAAAGAGAAGCAGCAGTTAGCCTTTCAATCACTCTAAAACACTTGGTTCCCTTTCTTTGATAAGTGTTTGGACTCGAGTGAAGGCAGCACCACAATGAAGCATCAGAAATGGGAGCAATAGGGAACAGGAATTTCCCACAAACAACCTGTTCTGGTGCATTTTTCCAGCCCAGGTTTCTTTACTTAAGAACTGTGAGTATTTCTAAGCCTCAGGAACCAGATGAACTCTGAGAGGATCCTCTGACTGAAACCCAAGATTTTTTAGACTTGCTGGTGACTGAGTTACACTGAGGCTGCACCAAGCCTGAAGTTACACAGTAGTTGTAGTCAGTCAAACAGAGACACTGAGTTTCTTGATTCATTTTTGGCTAAGAGCAATCTCTTGTACATTCCTACCTTTCACCCCTTCTTCATTAAGTGGAAAATCCAAAGTTTCCTTTAATCAGGTTTGAGCTTGGACTGATGTGATGTTTACTGACTGAGACAGTGGTTTTCAAAGGATGTCAGGAACATCTGGCCTCGTGGCTTGGCAGAGAGCCCAGCAAATTGCCAATCCCATGGCCCAAGTTCACAAGCAGCTTTGGGGCTTTCATCCTGTGACAAGCAGAGCCTGAGGGCAGGGGAGATGGTGCTGCTCCTCCCCGTTCAGTCACTCTGCTTCACTACCTGTGTGCTCCAGCGCTCCGTGCTCTCCCAGAGCAGGGCTCTGCAGGAATCCATCTCAGCTCTGCCTTGCTGACCCTGCCCTTCTCTGTGTTCCCATTGTGTCCCACTACTTTCAGCAGCTGCCATTCCCCCGAAGCAGATGGGACAAAGGAAAGCTGTGCTCCCTCTAAACAGGGACAACACACAGAGCACATCCCTGTGTCCTCCCCAGCATGTCCCACCCTCCCAAACTCTCCATGTTTCCATCTGCCACTCCTGCCTGCGCAGATGGCTCTTCCCTAAGGCATCCAAGGAGGCTGTGCCATGCTAAGGGTTGAACCCAGGTCTCCAACCTCCCAGTGGAGCAGCCTGGCCAGAAGACTGAGCTGACACTTTGACAGCAAAGCCCGCCTGGAAAAAGCAGCAGCAGCAGCAGATGTTCTGCACACAGAAAACATTTTCATCCAGGGCAGTCGATGGCTCCATGAATGTCTTAAAAGCTAATTCTGCACTACTTAACTTGTGTGAATCACTCACTCCTACTCCAACAAGTAGATCCATCCACTCCAGAAAATGGGGAAGTAAGACTTCAGATGCAACCTAAGGTTGGATCTCACTGTGTGGAACCTTCCATCTGGTTCAGATGCCACCTTCTGTAGCGAGTTGTTGACCAAAGCATGAAAGTTGAATCAGTTAAACAATGAGCAGCAGATCCCTGTGTTCTCTATGCATGGCTTTACAACATACCTTGCCTATGGAAAAAACGGGGCCTGTTTACACACCAACGAAAAGCCCTGAAGGCAGAGAGCTATTTTCACTGCCTGTGAAATGGTTGTGGAGAAGGTCGTGGTCAAATGAGACGTTTGTATGTTTGTTAGAAAACAAAACACAACATGGTTCTTTAGGAGTTAGCACCAGTTCGCCTTGAAATGGTTACTGAGGTGAGGGAGACATGGAGCCAAGGGAAAAAACTGTTTCCAAAAATCAGTGACCAATCGCCAAGAGAACAGAGCGTCTCCATCCTGACCTCCCGCCAGCTCTGAACTCTGCTGGCACTGTCCAGCCTCTTTCCCTGAGAAACACAGGGCTTATGGAGAAAGTCATCTTTGTTTCATGAAATATTTATATTGGAGAAGGGAAGGTCTTTTGTATATTGTCACTGACCTTTGGAGGGAGGGGGGGGCTGGTTGTAATCAGGTTTCACGATCACAATTTTCACAGCTGCACATAATAATTTGATTCAGGTATTTGATTCACTCACTGAAGCTGAAAACTCTTCTAGAACTAACAACTGCTCTGCTTTCCCACAGGCTGCTCTGCAGAGAGATCCCCTCGGCCTGGGCATGGGCCGTGTGTGGAAACATTTTGTGCTGAACACTCTGAGAAAAGGAAAAGGACTAAAAAAGTTAAATAAAAATGCCTGTGCCTGGTGATCTTTTGTGTCTGATGAGGGATTTTTTTTCTTCCAAACAGTCACAAATGAAAAGGAAGAGCTAATAGGAGTTTGGCTCCATCTCCTCTTCCTGAGACAGAGTGGGGTCTACAGAATTTCCTGCTCCTGTGCAGCTATCTTAGAAAGGCTTAAAAACACAGCCAGGTCCAAGAAAAATCAAAGGGCCATCTCTGCAAAGGGAGACAGAATTTCCAGATCCCAGGGTGGGAGCTGCATTGATGTGGCAAATTCTGTGGCGATGGAAAAAGGAGGCAGGTTCAGTGTAAGATTTCACGTGTATGGCCTTTAGTGCCTCCATAGAGTAACAGGGATATGGGGAGGGGGGGCCTGGATGGGGGAGAGGAAATATTCAGACTCCTTGTTTCCTCTGTAACAGAAAAAAAAAGTCACTTACTACTTTTAATGCTGCCTTACATGACAATAACATGTAATTGCATTAAAAGCCAAGGTTAAAATATTTGTCCCTCCAATGCTGAAGCTTCAGAGACATTAATACAAAGCCTGCTCTGGCTCTGGGTTCTCCCACAGATGCCTTGGCTGTCAGGGTTCAAAGGGTTAAAATAAGGCAGGGTGCATCAGAGGAAAACTTTTATTCCCCAAAATACTACAGCTACCTGTCCTAGCTGGAAAACTCTTCATTCTTTATGTATTTGTACATGTGCATTGACCTTATTTTCACACCTGAATTAGGTGTGTTCAACTGTGAGGCTGTAATTGCTCAGGTTGAATTTTCCAAACAAACTAGAAGTAGAAATTCCCCCCCCCCCCTTTTTTGCAGCCAGCTCTCCTGCCCTCACTAACACTGAATCAGGAGATCTGATTCACATCTATCAGAAAAAAGAGAGCTGAGCAGAAGTGAATTAAGTGGACAGAAGATCCACAATCACAGAAACGTCTCAAGGACTTGGAGGTAATTGGATGTAAATTGTCACATCAGGGCACCAAATCCCCTGAGCATCACTGAGTTCTGCTACATCATCCACCTCAAACCCTCTGTTATAACATAAAGATGTGGGGTTTTGACTAAAGATGAGAGTTTTGTAACTGAAGATGTCTCTGAAGTAGCATCCTTTCATTTTTAAGGAAAGCAGCAGAGACGTGTGGAAAAGCCCATGCCCTCTGAGCAGACACTTTGCCATTTATACCATTGTCTTTCCACATTTTAAGCATCAAGGATAATCTGGAATGCACTCCTCCTGCTTCAGAGACAGATGGCAGCGAGGAAACAGGTTGGAAGAAAGGAATAATAAATATCTGAAGGTGAGTAAATGTCTTGGCTTCAGGCAGCTGCGCCTGTGGTTTTTCTCAGGGTGCACAAATGTCCCCACATTTACTGTGCTGAGTGGTTTTAGTAACTTTTTTATTACGTGTTTCCTGTACTGTCTGGCCAAGGGTCAGGGATGTTAAGTCCTGGGGGAAATCTGGAGTTGAGAGCACGATGTGATCAGGGTGTGATAAGGCAGATTGACAGGCTGGTTTGGGGCAGGGAAAGAAGGGATGGCTTGGTAAGGCAGAAAGAGCTGTGGAAAGTCTCTTTGTTAGCAAGAAGAGGTATTTATTCTAATTTTTAGATTGCTCAGAAGACAGCTCACTTTCTTTGTCAGCTCTGTGAGCAGTAGCTGAACAGTTAGAAATAAAATACACAATCCATTTGAGATGTCCTCTTGCAACCTTAATCCCAGACAGGGGAACATCACAAACTGTGATTCACTGTTGAGTAGGGGAGAGATTTTATCTTGTGTGAGTTATCTGGTGGCCACAGGCTGGTTGCAGGTCTGGCTGTAACAAACCTTTGGGAAGGCTCTGAAGGATGGCTTTTGCTAACAGTGTTACAGAGCCATCCATCAACTGAAAAAAGTTGGAACAGGGCAGCCAGCTTCCTGGTCCCATCCATCCTCTGTCAGGAGGCACAGACCTAGTGAAGAAGTCATATTTCCACTATCTGAAGAGGGTTATATGCAGTGAGAAAATTGTTGACTTATTTGGTCTTTGTTTCTTTCTGGGGCAAAGTTTGCATCCCAAACTGGACAACCACCATAGGTGGAAGAAGGGTTATTCCACAAAGCAGGGCTCTGCAAGTGTTCAGGACAGAAAAATGGAGAAAAAATTGTCAGAGCCAAAGTACACTGCATGAGGCTGACATAGGAGGCTGAAATAAGATAGGCAGTTTGTAATTACTTACATTGGAATTTGGCCAGGACATCGAGGTTAACATCACAACTTCACAAGGACTTCAGAAGCAGCTGAGGATCTCTCTGAGCTGAGAAGACATGCAGGGAACTTCCCTGAAACCTCCTGGCTTGGGCCATCCTGTACAACACATGCAAGCTCTTTGCTCGGGCCGAGGCCAGGAGGAGCACAAGGGGTAGGAGCAAGATCTGATACGTGTTCATTGACATGCCAGAACCAAATAAACAAACAGAGGGGCTCTTGCTCCTCAGCCCAGGGCTCTTGGGCTTCTGCCACAGAGTTGTCATTCTTCCTGACAGTGTTCATCTGCCTGAAAGAGTCCACCTTTGGAGATGAGGGAGCATAAGAAGGACATGGGAGTACAAAGGAAAACTGCAGCCCACGAGCATCCCATGGCACAGCGAAAGGGAGGGAGGGCTGGAAGAAACTCCACACAGCCAAGGCATCACCAAGATTTTTATTTTTTTAAAAAATAATTATTTTCAATAAGCATAAGGGCCATCTTTGGGCTCATCCCACCTGCAAGAAAGGCTGGAAGCACAAGCTACTGGGTGTCTCTCCACCAACACTGTGTTTTATGAGAGCTCTTAATTTGACCCTAACCAGACTCAGAGGCAATAATCTTGGAATGTTTCTCTCCAGAAATTCCATACCTCGAGTTTTTCTTGGAACTCAGTTGCATTAAGTGCAATCCTGTTCTTTAGGGGCTAAACTTTTATTTTTATTTCCTCCCAAGAACTCAAGTGCTTGAACCATAAACTAAGATGCCAGTGGTTCCTCTTCTTGCTTTAATTTAAGCAAGGCTGCAGCCCCACAAGAGGAGCATATGAAATGCTGAAAAAAATCAAGGATGGCACATGGACCATGACATGGGAGCAAGGAAATTTCTTTTATCCATTAAACCTCATGAAGGGAGAGTGAGAGAAAAGAAGGCTTTGGCAAAAGACCTTTTGCACATGTTCAGAGATGTATAGATGAGCTCCCTACCAGTCAAAATAGGAAATACCACCCATTAAAGCTGGATGCTGGAAGGTCTGAAAAGCTTTGTGAAACTGTGCCATGGAGTGCTAAGCAGAATGGAAAAACCATCATTCCTAAAGCTGGTCTCTGGAGATTTCTGGGAAAATTGGCTTACCCACTAATTTTCACTCGATTCTTGATGTGACTGGACTTAACCCTGGCAAGGGCTCTAATCTGCTCACTTAATCTGGCTGCAAAACTGTGCCATATTGCAAAGAGCTGAGATGCTGTTTAGGTAATTTAGCTTCACTTTTTCTTTCCCTTATTGCAAGCAGAGCCAGCCCTTTTTGTTCACTTGAACAGCTTCCTCTTCAAAGGGACTGTGGAAAAGCCTTATTTCTTCCCCCAAGTGACAGATTTTTAAGCCATCCCAAAGATATCTTGCCCAACAGAATTACCCTCCACAAATCTGACCCTGACAGAGCTGAAGTAAAGTGTGATTTTTAACCTCCAGCACTAAAACATGTCAGGAAAGTTGTAGTTGTGGCGGAAGGACCTTGAGGTGGCTAAAATTTATGGAGAAGAGACGTTAAAAGTTTTAAATTCCAGATGTTCGAAGCTCCAGCCATTTGGTGAATGGTCATGGAATTTGGACTCTTTCTCAAGCACAGATTTCAGCCTCAGAAATCTATTCAGAGTGTGGCCCAGTTATTTAATTGTCTGGCAATAATTTATGCAAATGGTTTATTCACATCCTAGGATATAAGACATTTGCTGTTTCTTAGAATCATGGAGGGAGGTGCCACATTTTCAAACCATGTGTTTCTACCAACGAATCTCCTACAAAGTGTCACTCAGCTTTTTAATTTATTGAGGAAAACTGGGAGATGACATGTTGCAGAAACATTAGAAAATTCATGTTACACTGAGAGTCACTTTAGAGTCACTTTATCCTTTTTTTAGGCTAAATATGAGGGATAAAGACTGTATTTGGGACTATATTGATTTCTGCTTCAATTCTTGCCTCAAATATTTAAACTCAAGTTCCCATGAGTGTCTGTAGGATGAGGTTCTGTAACAGCAGAAGTATGTGTTGAAAAGTCAAATTATACACCCCCATCCCAAACTGTGGGAAAAGGAAATCAGGGAATCTAATAAGATGGGAATGGTTTGTATTGAGATGGGACTAAAAAGGCTAAAAGAGAATTAGGTAGACAAAAGAAAAAATAAGGAATTATTTTTTCACCTTTCAATGGCAGCAGAAACATCATTCTGCTGGGACTCAGGTCCTTCCCCAGAGCAGTGATCCAACGCGGTACATCATGGGAGGGAATTTTGGGGCAAGAAAGGCAGCCAGACTTTCTCTTCTTGTCCATCTCTGTCGCTTTTGCAGCACAATTGCTTCCTTCTAGATGAGGCTTTCCCACGCTGCTTGGTAAGAGCCAGATCCAGCTTTGTTTGCCACCTGGAAACGAGGGAGGTGGGATTTTTCAGGGGAAGCAGTGATGGCAGAAATACTTTGGGGTGCAAATAGATGGGCCAAATCAAAAAGTCCCTAAGCTCTCTAACATTAGCCTGTTTGAGAATGAAAAATTAGAGGCACGAAAACAAGCAGGGATGTGACAGTGAGGGAGGGGAATGGTGTGCAATGAATGTCTTTATAACAGGTTGCACTGATGGACAAATTGCACCTCTGGACTGTTTGGCTCCTTGTGTCTGCAGAAGGATGCTTGGATCCTTGTCAGGGAAAACTGAAAGATGGCTCCCAGTTGGACCATGCACATAATCAGTTGGCCCCAGCCTCCAGCGACGGGCCATGGACCTGGCAGAGCCCTAATCCCCCTCTCCCTGGGGCCCTATCAGTGGGAAACCAAAAGGATGCAGGGGAAAGGGTCGGGCAGGCTTCAAAGGAGACAAGGACTTGGTTTGAAATTTAACCCCTTTGTAGTTTAAATTTCATCCAGATCTCCACGTGGCCCTGTGGCCCTGTTTGCCTCTGAGCAGCCAGTGGGATTGTCCAGCATCAGCTGCAAAAACCTGGGAGCACATGTAGAGGATCCTGATTTCTCTCCTGATGGTCCTCAGTGAAATAATTTTACATGACCCAAAAGCTGCTCCCAGGGAATGTGACTCTGCACACACATGAAATGGGGTCTGTGGGAGCCTGATCACCACCCTGGTGTGTTCTGTGCAGGCTCTTCTTATTCCAGCAACTCATTTATACTCAGCATAAGATAAACTGTCATTATTAAACATTTCATGACTTTAATAAATAAGGCTTCCTAAAGTAACCTGTAATATTTCAACAACATAAACTGTCTTCCCTGTGTGCTGAATGTGATACACAGCACTGGCCATGACCTGGTGTAATGGCTCTTGCTGAATGTCTACAAATCTTTTTAGGTCCTAATTCTTTAGTGCAACAGTTGGGGCTGCTCTGTCCCCACTTCCTCCATCTCATGTGTCCCAGGACATTTTATCTCCTTTGCCTTTCCTGGCCACCTCAGTAGAAAATGTTCCAGCCTCCCCACCAGGCCTGGAGAATCACAAATTAGTGGAGAAAAAGGAAATGCTGAAGGCAGTGTGTGCTCCTGGGGCCACTGGTGTTCCCTTCCTTGGGACACTCTCACACCACAAGCCCCCAGAGCTGCTTCTCAGCCCTCTTCAACAAAAATACCAAATGATGACCATAAATTCAAAGAATGGGCTTGTGGCATGACCCCAAATGCCTTGTGGCACAGGGAGGAAATACACCCCATAAAGTGCAGGGAAATGAAAGCAACTCCTCTTCATTGAGGTCTTTTTCTGGATTTTGAGGCACATTCTTTAGCTGGGCATTTGAGGTTAGCACAGATGCCATCTGCCAGGGACAGTGTCTTCCACTGGAGATGCAGACCACAGAAAAGAGAGAAATAATTGTTCTTGACATTTCTGCAGAGGAGTTTCCTCCCAGATAGCTGTCTTAAAAAAACAAACAAACAAACAAAAACCCCAAAAAACAAAGAACCCACAACTTTTTCAGCAAAATATTTTCCATTCTTTTTTATTCTACACATCCTGGCTTTTTATTGGGCATCACTTCTCTTCCTATGGACTCTGTGGGTGAATGTGCTGTACCAAAACCTCATGCTCCAAATAAGTTGCTATTATGTAGCTACTCCTCTTGGTCAATTCTACTTCTACTTCTTAAGAATTCTACTCAGGTTGGAAAATAGTAATTTAATTTTCTGGGTTAGTTAAATTAAAAAAAATATAAGCTATTTCTTTTACTATCCCAAAATTATGATTGATTTCATATTTTCTGTCTTCGCCATTCTATTATTATTATTATTATTATTATTATTATTATTATTATTATTATTATTATTATTATTATTATTATTATTATTATTATTATTATTATTATTATTATTATTATTTCATTAATGGGGTGTGAATTAAGAGCCTTGAGTGGGGCCTTGAAGACACATGGGAGAGAGTTCCCTAATCTGGGATCACTGGGAATGACAAACAGCAGAAACAAACCTGTGCTGGCAGAGTTTTATGGAGCATCTATAGGGATGTGGGGATGGGAAGCCAACTAAAATTTTAATCTCTGATTAAAAAAGAAAATAAAAACAAAGAAGGAAAATAAGTGGGTTTTCTTAAATGTATTTACACACAAATGGAATTGCTTTTTTTAACTATTAATGGAAACAGGATACACAGGCAAAGCTGGTACTTTTAGTAATAAATCCATGTACAGTAACCCTGTAATCCATGATTTCACGCTCAGGGTAAAGGTGGACCAGCACAACTATGAGTCACACACAGTTTAATATTATGGGAGAGGCTTTATGGGGTAGAAAGTTATCTTTAAAAAATACATGAAGGGTCTCACAAGCAGCAGACCAAAAATGCATTTGACTCTGATTTTGTTCTTGTGTTTCAAGCAGTCAAATTTCTCACTCTTTCCTAATCAGGCACACAATTTTGTGGCTGCAGAACACAGGGTCACCCTGACACTGACTGAACTATTCAGACAGGATTTTTCCTTTTCCTCATCCTGGTAAATGTGATACCAAAGCAGTTTGGTTCAGAAGTGGAAGGAGATCGCCTTTACAAACTGGCATTTTGGCAAAGCTGCTCTTGAGGTTGTAATCTGATCTGAAGCCCCAGAAAATGAAAACTTTTGACCTCCTTTCAATGGAGAATTTGTCCTCAAGTGTAAAGATGAGAAGTTCACCGTAAGGCTCCATATTTGAATATTTGCCTAATGCTCAGCACAGTGAAACACCCAACTTCTTCCGCTGAGATCAGTCTGAACTGTCAGAGCCATCCAGGATTTAAATCCCTTCCAGCCTCACCCATTTGGGATGAGTTTCCTTTGATCAACGGGGGTAAGTAATCCTGGTGTGTCAGTGCCACAATTAACCCACTGTGTCCAATTCACAGATGACTCAAATCTATCACGGCGCTGCCTCAGCGACTTCAGCTCCAACTGTTTCAACTGTCAACTTAAAACCTTGATGCAATTGTGCAGTCAAGGAAAAGACACACAGAAATGAAGTTGTTCCCTCCCACAGCATTTTCCCATGTTTTAGACTCACTAAATAAATTAACGTACCCGTATTTTTATTGACCACTACTTTATTGCTGAGGAGCATTGGCCAAACCCAGTCCAGACCCAGGTAAACACTAGGGAGAAAGATTTATTTGTTGTCCAGCAGATGATGGATATTTCCTCCCAGGGTGAGTTATTTATTTGTCTGGAGCTGTTGGCACACACGAGGCTCTGACTCTTACAGGTAATTTTGAAAAATGTGGTTTGCAAGAATATGAAAGAACATAACTGGGTGAGCATACACAGCTGAGAGCAAAAGGGTTTCCTACAGCTTTTAAAATGCTCATTGTTTCTTTGGTGGAGGAGCTTGAATGAAATCATTTGTATCAGCTACAATATCTGGCTGACTCCACTGATGTCCATAATCAAACGAGAGAGAGATTTGGAGTGGAGAAGGGAAAGGAGGGATAGGGGAAAGCATATATAATTAAAACCTTGTTCTAATCCTGCTTTGATGCTTTTGCCAGGACAGGTTGGACTAGTCAAAAGGCCCAAACATTTTGGGTAGGTTTTTGATTTGTTTTGGGTTGTGTTTTTTTTTTTTAATTCTGTCACTGACTGCAAAGAAGCAAAGTGGTTATTAACCTTATAAGGTATCACGGTAAATATTTCAGATCCCCTGTGAATTTCAGTCTCTCCTGACTGGGTTTATTTGTTCTTGTCAGTGGACAGTGAAGTTTTGTTTGTTGAAACCAGTTGGGGCAGAGAGGGACAGCACCAGGGCACTGTGATTTATTTCCTGCCAGCCCAACACTTCCCCTGAGCTTCTTCCTTCTCCAGCCCCCATGGCCCCCACAGCCCAACCCTGGATCCAGGGTGGGGAACACCACCAGCACCTTGGGCACACAACTGTGGGGTGACCCCACACAGCCCCCCCCAGTGCCAGGGCTTTTCCTTGTCCTTTTTTCCACAGCTGTCACAGGGCTCTGCCGTTTACCAGTGAAAAGGAGTGACACCACTTTTGGGGAACACAGGGTCCTTGTTGTGTCAGGTTTGTCTCCAATGGGTTCTTCCTTCCTTGTGGGCCCTTGGATTGGGATGCACAAGGTGCTGGTCTCCAATGGCACATCCAATGGGATGGGCAGCAGAGGGAAGGAATGGCCACCATGGGTGTGGGGCTGATGCAAAATCAGGGTGCCCACAGCTACAGTCAACCCCTTCTCACAAACACCTACCAAAATGTGTGGAAAACTGCATAGAATCACAGAAGCATTTAGGTTGGAAAAGACCTAAAATCATTGAGTCCAATCATTAAACCAGAACTGCCAAGGCCACCACCAAACCATGTCTCTGAGTGCCACATCTGCACACCTTTGGTGGTGACTCCACATCTTCCCTAGGCAGCTGTTCCAATGCTTGAAAACCCTTTCCATGAAGAATTTTGATATCCAATCTAAACCTCTCCAGACAAACCCTGAGGCCATTTCCTCTTGTCCTATCGAACATGGCATCCTCTTGTCCTTGCAAACATGACTTAAAAACTCCATTGTCAGATGGGACTTCTTCAGCTTGAAGGTAGAAGGGATGGAGAGGAGTTGAGGCAGTCAAACCTCAAGATGCCTCTTTAGGGTTTATTTTGGAGAGGATGTACTGAGAGCCTTAAATGGGAGTTGAAAGTAGAACAGACTGCTTTGCAAAAAACAGCTTTCCTATGCAAAAGCATTTGTTTCAAATGTAGGAGGGGTCTGATGGAACAGACTTAAGGAAATTGGTCTATTTAGCTTATTAAAAAGATCAAACAGAGACTTGATTACAGCACATAACTATTTTCACCAAAGAAAAATAACATATATTAGAAATCTCTTTAATCTAGCTGAGAGAGGACAGCTGAATTGCAATGGCTGGAAGAAAAAGCCAAATAAATTGAAATTGGAAATGAAGCATTTAATTTAATTCTGCTCCCTTTGTGGGGAAGAGCAAGGTTGGATAACAATGACAACAAACAACAGCCACAGCCAAGGGTGTGTCATGGAAGAGATCTGATGGAAAGCTTCTCTGGGTGACGTGGTTTGTCAGGGCCAGGGACTGTGGGGAAAAGACAAAGAGTGGATGTGAGGAAACAACTGAGGCAGGAAGCCAGAAAAGCAAAGCAATGCTGATACCAGAGCCCACCTCTGTTGGTGGCACTGTGCCACTGATGGGGAAGAGCCTCAGCCAAGCCCATGACCAAGACACAAGCTGGTCCCTCCCAGGACCAGGTTTCACACCCGACTCCCTCCACCTGCAATTCCCCACCCAGGAATTCCCCCTGGAATGACTTATTTGATATTCTAGGCCTATGTCCCTTCTCTCCAATGCAGAGGTATTTTAGAAGCTCCACTTTCCTCTCTCCTGGCCTTCACTGCAAAGACCTTGAGGGTGTGGGGAGCTTCCTGTGCCAGGTCCAGGTTCAGTCTGTAGCAATTCGGTCTGAAGAGCAGAAAGGGGAATTCTGGGCATAGAAACCACAGAGCTGGATTTATCCAAACCAAGCAGAGACAGGAAGGGAGTGGCCCTGTCATTAGGTGTCCCCAAAGAAACCAACACCTAAACCAATTCTCTCCTGTGAGGACACGGACGTGTTGGAGCGACTCCAGAGAGCCGTGAACGGGGGCAGAGCATCTCAGCCGGGAGAGCTGTGACTGCTCAGCCTGGAGAAGAAAAGGCCACATGATGCTCTATTATCAATATTTCCCCCACCACTCCTGAGCAACAGCTCACACCAGTTCAGAGTTCTCTGGTCATTGAGGCAGCAAATTGAAATGCTCAGTTCTATTGGCAGAGGTGGTGCTAAAATCCCTCAGGACATGAATGATCCAATTGCAACGGTAATGGAGTTCAGCAAGATCCTCCAGTCTCATGGACTGAAATGGAAGCACTTTGTCCTGCTGTGGTTTTACCTGGGAGTTATTTCACATCTTTAATGCTTGGGGCAGAACCTGGCCCTTCTTTCTTCATAATTTCCTTCTCCTTCCTTCATATTTGCTAATCCCCAGAAAATGTGTTCATCACTCCATGTTCTCCCGGTTTGCCTGTTACTCATTTATTTATTTCAGTATTTCCTTGACATAAACAACAAAAACCACACCAGTAATACAGAAAGAAGCTTAAGGTTCAAAATTTTTTCAACTGAAAAAGACAAATGAATTATTCTTAACAGCACATTCTGAAGGCTGAAATCTATAATTTAGCCTGACATTTTAAGTGTACATCACTTGAATTGCTGCCAGCCTTGTAGAGTGATTAGGTGACTTGAAAAAGGCACATATTTTTTCATATGATTCCACTGAATTGGAGACTCTGTTGCTAAAAAGACTTCAATAATCCTGGCTGTATTTATTTCCTAAAGCCTCACTCATCACTGTCAAAATGCTATCAGCCATCCCCAGATTTCTCTCCAGCCCAGAATCTAATTTCAATTATTTTAAAAAATAAAATAAATAAAAAAATCTTTTTCTAGATATGAATCTTCTGCAGTACTCTATATTGTTCACATAAGAATTATTAAATGGAATGTATCTATTAAATAGGATGTATTTGCCACACAAGTGTTGCGCTTCAGTGAAACTACTGTTGTGTTTTGCAGGAAACCATGGATGGGGCTTCAGGATCCTTTCTGGGGAGCTGGAAGCACGTGGTCCATGGGAGTCTGTGTGGGAATCTTGGGCACAGGATGCAAACTCACCATTGGGGATTTTGTTGGAAGAAATATCAGATGGGAAGGAATCCATTCTTGACTTCTCCTCCTCAATGCAACTAGAAATGAAGAATTTGGTTCTAAAAACGTCACCTCCTGAAAATCACCAGGGAAGAAGAACAACCTCATTTACTTGGCCTCAGCAGCAGCAGGGAAACTCAGTGTCCACAAAAGTTGCAGTAGGTTTGTCATATCCTCTTCCTTCCAGGATCTTGGCCTCTGTTACTTGTCATAACAGCTTGGAAACAGGCTGTGCTTCCTTGGGAAAAACACCTGGACAGAGCATTTTGTGCCTTAAGAGAAGGAAATGGAAGAGGAGCCAGCAAAGGAATCTCGTCTTCAAGGCTGAGAGTTCAGGGAAGTGCTTTAGGCAGAGCCTAAATTCTCTTCTTCTCAGAGGAGTGTTTATGCAGCAGTTTACAGGAAGACTGGACATAAATCCACACCTTTCCCTGCTTTGCTGGGCCCTCCTTGGAAGGCAAAGTTTTGTCCTTACCTCCAACAGATCAATGTTTCCCCTAAAATTACCTGAAGGAAAATAAAAAGTTCAAGGCATCATGGAAGGTACTTCATTTATTTTTAGTTGCTATTTTATGACAGCTGCTTTCTGCAGTTGTTCTCAGGATGCAAAGCCCTCACCTGGGTGAGGGTTTGAAGCTCTTCTTTTGATTGTCACCCAAAAGTAAATGGTTGGTGCTGCACTGCCTTGAATTGTTAAGGTCTAATAGAATTAAGATGCCTTTGAGATTCCCTGGAAAATCCCAGGTTTGCTGATATCTGAGTGGCACCGAGGTCAGATTTTCATACCTTGTGTGGTGAACTCTCAGTGACTTTCTGGGTTATGTCCTCCTACAATTGAACTTTCCCTGCCTGGGATGGGAAAATGGGAGTGAAAGAGTCAGAGGAACTAAGCGTCGAGTTAACACATTTATACCTTAGGGGGGTTTAAGGAGTTCATGCCTGTTTTTACAGTTTTTCAACCTACTTTGAACTACCTTAAAACAATAAAGTTCCCTTTTCAGCAGCTTGGTTTAATGGAAAGATTTACTGTATTTTCATTCTCTTGCTGAAAAGTGATAATGAAGCCAAGTTCAGAATTCAGTGTCAAAGGGAAGGTCTATTTAGGAGAATTAAAGGGTCTAATAACACTCATCCCACCTGGATTGCTTTACAGGCAGGAGACAAGGATATTCCTTCATGGACCACAGCTTCATACAAGTAGGGTGCATTTTTATTAAAATTGAACCAATGACAAAAGCAATTTGCTGAAATTAAAATTCCTAAATAAAACTTTGCAAGTTTAACTCTTCAGAATCGTTGTAGCAAAGGCTCTTCTCCTGCCCTTGAAGGGCAACACATTCCTGGTGATGCTGTTTGTGAGCCATGATCTTCTTCCACTGACACCAGAGACTCAACCAAGGCTACAGCTACTTCTGTTAAACAATGGAAATTAATGGATAATTAGGCATGTGCTTATTTTTTAGCATGAGAGCTATTTACTGGCTTGAGTTCAACTGTCTGAGTGCTTGATATAAAGAATATGTGTAAAGGTTTTTGGGGAAAGCAGATACAGTGGCAAAGAACAACTTCACAAGTCTGCTCCCAGATTCCCTCATGGAGGAATCTAAGAAGTTGCTGTTTGCTTTTTGTATTTTCCTTCCCAAAAGTTTGCACTAGAAATGACCCATTTTATGGGCTGCTGTTTGCAGGTTTGAACCCTTTAATCCCCCACATAATGCTGGATAAGGAATTTTAGCTTGCAGAAACATCTGCAACAGCAGCAGCCAGAGTGTATCCTCTCAAAACCTCCTTTGCCTGCTCAGTGCTGAAGGAAATAAGCAAAACAAGCCTGAAGTTGGGTTGGTTAATTTTTTGACAAGTTTTAACTAAGCACAGTGACAGGGAGCTTTGCAAGAGAAATTTTAGAAGCCCAGGAACAGAGGCATAATAAGCTGTCAGAGAAAAGATCAAGTAGCATTCTCTAATTCATCTAACCAACATCAATGTTCCAGCTAACAGTAGACAGTGTTAGCCAGATTCTTGCCCTTTTTATCTATGAAAAGCTACATTTATGAAAATAAGCAAAAAATGTGAGGTATGGAATGCAGTTCATTGGAGGGCAGGGCTTTATTGGTTGATTGGTAAATTGAAACACATGGAAAAGTGCTACATGTAGGAACACACTGCTGACTGTATTACTCATTTTTTATTGGTTAATCTCTAATAAGAACCAGCTGGTAATAAAGGCCTGAGTTCATGGGAACCCACCCTTTGTTAAAAGAGAAGTTGGTGTCAATACTAGAAACACATGAGCACAAAGAAAACAGATGTAATTGGCTTCTGGAGGTCAGGTTATGTAAAGACCCCAGTGAACAGGGGTGAGGGTTTGGCTGCAGAGAATGACAGGCTAAAATAGCCATTATTCCTGTGTCTGTGAGGGTGTCTGTCTGGGGAGGGGGTGGCAGTCACAGGGTCCTCAGTCTTGGGGAGGAATTGGGGCTTTACAGTTCCCAGAAAACAGAGTGTTGCACCTGAAACAGGCACTTCATAAATCAGGGAACAACTGCTCTTTAAGGAAGGAAATTTGCAGCTTTGTCTTCAATTACAGGTTAAACCTGCTCTGAGGATTAGTAGAATTAATTAATGTTTAGTAGCAAAATCATAGAATTATTTGGATTGGAAAGGACATTAAAGCTCATCTCATTCCACCCTTTGCCATGGGCAGAGACACCTTCCACTATCCCAGGTTGCTCCAAGTCCCATCCAATCTGGCCTTGACCAATTAAAAAATGTATTGATGAGACCCACATTGGCCCATAGCTATTCCTGATGTCTTGGAGGGAACTGCTGGAACTTCAGGGTTCAGGTTAAACAGATGCTTTGATAGTTTCTGGCACAATAACTTCTATTTCTTCAGTCAGAACATAAAATCATCTTGTTAAAACTTAATTAATTTATAAAAAGGGGAACAGAAGAGTTGTTTCTTTTTATTTTTTTTTTCCTGAGGACAGCATAAGTTACATAAAAAATGTTAACATCAAAGGATAGAAATGTAAAGAATCAAAATGACAATATCCTGGAATTTATCAACACAGACTTTAACAAACCAAGCTCTGGCTCTCTTGTACAGAAGGGATCCTTTAAAAAGAACCCTAATTTGGTTCCTTAATTAGGATTTCTTCATTCTTTCTACAACAAGATGCCAAGCAAATGATTTGCATGACTAATGTGGGCAACAAGGGAATTTTCAGATACAGGTTTATCAGCACTAATAGCCAAAAATATGATGGCCAGAGGATTGCCTGGGAGGAGTTCAACATCAGTGCTTCAAATCCCAAGTGTTGTAGGTGACATTTGAGCAGTCACATGGTGGCAGCTCTGCCCCGAGGTTGGCTCAGTGTGATCCTCCAGACCAGGATTCTGTTGTGGATTTTTGTGGGTTGGAGTTCAAACTTCATTTTCTTCAAATGCTCGACTCAGACACTCTTTCCTGCCTGCAGGATTTTTGGCTGGAATACCACTTGCACAAAAATTTGAGCCCCAAGTGCACCCCAGGTGAATCCAGATCTGATCAACAATCCTGGTCTACATTTACACCAGGAAAATGCAATGAGACCCTTATTCTTGGTTTAATTCTCATGTGAGCTGCAGCAACGCCTAAAACCCCTGAGGTTCCCCCAGAACAGGCTTTCATGGTGCAAAAAAACCATATCAGAAGGGAAAATAACCATCTCAATCTCCTGAGATCCTTCCACCCTCCAGAGGAAAGTTGCTCCTTGCATTGCAAGGTGAGGTCTGGGTAAGGTAGGTATAGAGAAGGTCCCTGGGCAAAGCATGGCCAAAAAATTGGGAAAGAGTCCTTGGGTGATTTGTCTGGGCCCTTATGCTGACATATTTCTGAAACACCTGAAATGAGGGACAGAGGTGCCATAAACTGGATTTGAAAGGTTTTCATTCCTACAGGATGGACATAAAGGGAGATTTTTATTTTTTTTTTTTTTGGAAAAGCATTGGCTGCTGTTATTTTAAAGTCAGCTTAATTCCTTAATGCCTTTCAAGAAGCAGCAGTTACCAAAAAAATAAAAGGGCTGGGAAAGAATTATTAACACAAAATTCAATAACATCCCCCTGGTTTCTCCGAGGTATTGCCTGAGTGACTGCAGCATTTACAAAAAGGATTCTAATCTGAAATGAATTTGCAGCTAATTCAACCTGTAGGCTGGTGACTCTGGGATTTCCTAGATAATACAATCCAGACAGTAATGTTGATGGATGTTAAAGACTTGCCTGTGTAACTGTTGTAAAGCTCTGTCATAAGAACAAATGAGGCATTATTGCTTTAACAAAAGTAATCCCACTGCTCCAGTAAATTCTGTGCTCCTTCAGCATCACACAATTTTTAGTTACAGCCACTTAGTGATGTGTCTTCCTTCAATGAGACAACAAACACTTCTCTCCAGGACTTTCCAGGCAAAAACTCCCTGAAAAGCACTCTTTTAAAATTTTCTTTTTTTTTTTTTTTCATTTCTTTTATTCACACTGAGTGAATTCAGTGTCACAGGTTTTCTTATCTAGATGGACAAGCTGGAAGAAATGTGGCCAGTGAGTAACAACTGGTACCAGGGTCATGGGGGCAGCTACAGCAGATGGTGATTTTTCATTTATTCCCTGTTTTGCTCCTGACTGAGCCCTGTGAGGCAGGTCAGGAGGGGTGGGAGGAAAAAAACCAGCCTTAAACAGCTCAAAGAGTATTTTATGTTTGGAGGAAACAGAGTAAAAATGGTTTAGTGGCTGCATATTTTCCTAAAGGCTTCTATTGAAGCCACAGATATTTGGCCAACCTGGACTGGGCTCTTTACTACACTCACCCCAGAACTAATGTGTTTTATGGATTTTGATTCCTGGACCAAGCCTCACTTCCAGCATCCAGATTTCCATCCTTCTCTTTGCTTTTAACTGAAATGGTCAGCCTGTCTTTTTCGTTCCTAGGCACCCACACTCTCCAGCATTACCAGATATTACACCCTGTGCCCATAATCTATTTTTTTAACCAATGCTTTAGTCATCCTCTCACATATTTTATCCTCTACTCATCTTTTGCAGAGAGGAGTTCTTCAGAAAAAAATTGAATTAAAGCCAAAGTAACTCTTGACTCTGGTAGGAGGAAAATATTGACCAATGGTGGGGAGGGGAAAATGTTAAATTTGCACACATTTTACCTCTCAAATCCTGCTGTGGTGTTACTGTTAAAACTCTGCCTGTAAACTCTGAGGACCTCTTCTGCTGATAACTTCAGCATTAGAAATCCCATTTTTCATGTCTGGTGGTCTTTCTGTTCCTAATGCTTTCCAGGTTTCCTCCTTTCCTTCCCAGTAAATAGCTGATGGACTCAGCTTTGTGAACAGCTACTCATTAAACCTCAGGGGCTTTTTGTTCACTTCTGCTTTTCCTAATGCAACCACTTTAGACCCAGCTCTACTCAGAGAGCACTAAAAAGGGATAATCTACCCCAATCTTTCCAGTGGAGAATTCTCCTGGAATAAGGCACTTACCAAGCTGCTCCATTTGCTTGGAGGGTTTTCCAGCTCAAATCCAGGTTTGGTTCCTGATGTGAACAGCCACCCTGATGCTCTGTTGGTCCTCAGCATGATCCAGCTGGGACCACAGCTGAACCTTAAGCAGTTTTGCACGTGTCAAGCTACAGCAAGAGCCAGAAGGAAGAGGTGTGACCAGTTCCCCCTCCCTGGATCAGGGATAACTTGGCTGAGCAATGGGAACAATGGCCCTCGCTGTGAGCAACACTGTGGATCAGAAAATAATAATCATAATAATAACAATAATGAAGTTGGATTATCTAGGAGAAATCACACTTATTAGGAATCTGTCTTGAGCCTGCCTTTGTGCCAAAGGTTAATGAGGAGAGGGCAGGGAGGGGGACAGGCACCTGATCTGCCATGATTAATTTGACAAATGTCTTTCTGGCTTCTGTCCAGTTCCTTGTGGAGATACAGCCCTTGGATACATTCAAAATGACCTACTTTTCACTGCTGGCCAGGAATTTGCTGCTTCGTTGTTATTGTTGGACTTTTCTGCTGCTTTTCATATTGTTGCACATGAGATGAGCGGCCTCGTTGTGTTTGAGGGCAGGATTTCTCTGAGCACTCACGTGCTGACAGTGACAACAGAGCATTGCATCCTGAAGGATCCATCCTCTGAAGCTCTCAAAAGGGTTTAAAACCTCCTTTTTTTTTTTATTTTCCCAATGCTGTGTGTTTGATGTTCGTCATCACCAACGTAAGGCAGGAAGTGAAAGGTGATCAGACTCCATGAAAGACACCAAAGAACCCTCCTGGGCACGTGGGTTTATTGAATGACTGACCTCCTGCCCAGAGAGTG
The DNA here is from genome assembly GCA_013399895.1 of Serilophus lunatus. NCBI lineage: Eukaryota > Metazoa > Chordata > Aves > Passeriformes > Eurylaimidae > Serilophus > Serilophus lunatus. The sequence continues at coordinate 2,757,689 of VXBA01002171.1, forward strand.
GCCTCCTCTTTTTCCCCATCCCTGGAATTGTCCAAGGCCAGGTTGGATGTAGTTCCAACAACCTGGTCCTGTGGAAGGTGTCCCAGCCCAGAGCAGGGGGTGGAATAAGATGGACTTTCAGGCCCTTCCAACCCAAACCATTCTGTGTTTCTCGTTCCACACACTCCCCAAACTGGGGTCAGGGCCCCCCCCCCCAGCTCAGCTCTGGTTTCTCACATCATGGGAAGGACAGAGTGGGAATCTCAGGTGAGCCTCAGCACCTGTGCCAAACCACAGCCAATATTCCTAAAGCCATATTTTGGAGAGGATCAGATGCCTGGTTCACTTCCACCTTGTGTGGCTATTCAGAACCACTTGGCTGAACCCCAGGTAGCTCCTGCACCCATAAATATTCCATATGAGAAGGTCCTGTAAAAAACTTCAGCTCAGACAGAGGGTAACAGGCTCTTTCTGCAGCCAGCACAAAGCTGAGGCTTGCACACCAAGTTTTTGGCAATCAGGGGTTTGATTTGTGGATCAAGATTTGACTCTAAGATTTTCCATCTTGCTAAATACGACCACAAACACTTTGAAAATCCATAAGGGGATAACTTGGAGAGTTAGAAAGCAGCAGACAGCATGGACTCATTTAGGATGTCACAGATAAATCTATTAAGCCAGAGGAAGCTTCAGGCAAAAGGAACATTAGAGGAACATGGAGAAATTGCAAAATGTCACCCAGAACTGATAGATAAATAGGTAAGTGAATATATATTTATAATGATTTTCTTATTGAATGTGTCAATTCTGATTTACCAGGGAAACAGATCATCATTTCTTACCTGTTTAATGCAAAAATGAAGGAAAGGCCAAGGTCTGTAGATGTCTCTTCATTGGTCCAGCAACGCTGATGGCTATTTAGTCACGTTTGAAACTAAAATAATATTTTCTTCAAATGCTGCCTTTGCCAAATGCAAAGTGAACTGATATCTGCTTGGCTGGAGCTGGGGTCACATAAGAAGCCGAGCCTAAACTGAACAAATATTTCCAATATAAGAAAAAAAAAGAGGAAAAGAAAGGAAAATCATTAACCTTTTGTCATTAGCATGAGCTGTTCTTTGAGCTGCTCAGCAGTTTGAATTAGTGCACCTGCCAAAATAAGCACCAAGTGTTGTTACCCTCTTAGGGACAGCCCTGTTCCATAAATCACAGCATTTCAATGACAGCTAAATGTGGTTTATATCATATAGAGAGCCTGTGTTTATGAATGTGAGATAAAAGGGGTTTAAGCAGTGCAAACACTGGGACTACTGTGTGCAGCCTGTCTCTCTTTCACAATTCTTCCCCCTTTTCCTTAGGTGGGATTTCTATGGCCCAAGTGCATGGCTCTCTCCTAATTTTCTGCCAGTTTTGTCTACAGTTGATTTTCCTTCCAATTCTTCCTCTCATGAAGTGCAGAACTGACCAAAAAATCCCAGTGAGTGCCCAGCTGGAAAGAAAGTGAATTTGGAGATACCAATTTTTTATATGTACTTTATATCCAGATGAAGACACAAAGATATGGCCTAATTGACTGGAAAATGTGTATTTTGCAGAGTTAGTTCCTGTACTATTCACAACATGCAGAAGTCCAGTGTCAGGATAAATCCCCCTCCTATTTTCAACACTTGAGTATTTAATTCTTCCTTCTTTCCTTACAGATAGAATTTCTGTGGTACTTCACTATGAGAAGGCAAATGGCAAAACTGAGATGCACTTCTGTGTGCAGGCAATTAAATGATTTTTATTACAGAGAAAAACATTTATCTATTCAGTTACTAAGTTTCTCAATTGCACAAAAAACCTGCCACCTCCTAGGGGTGATAAAATGCAGATCATAGATGTTCTTAAAGTGTCCAAAGACTCTGGGATCTCTCAGGTGTCTGTTTTCCCCTAGCTATTGCAAATTACCTGATAAATAGAGCAGATTATAATAAATATATAACTTGAGCCTGCTTTCTGTTTTTTCCTGTGATGGTAAATTCACCTGACAACAGTTATCACTTGGCCAAGGATTGACTATTAATTACAATTAATTGATTCATAAAAGTATAAATTTGTTAGGGTTTTTTTTTCAAAGTACCCACTTTCCACAACCAGCTCAGTTTCTATTTCTCACTGGGAGCTCCACTCTGTGAAAACTGAAGGAGGGTGGATTTAGTTTGGATATAAGGAAGAAATTCTTCCCTATGATGGTGGGCAGGCCCTGGCACAGGTTGCCCAGAGAAGCTGTGGCTGCCCCATCCCTGGAAGTGTCCAAGGCCAGGTTGGAGCAGCCTGGGATAGTGGGAGGTGTCCCTGCCCATGGCAGGGGGTGGAACTGGATTATCTTTAACCTTCCAACCCAAACCAGTCTATGATTCTATGAAATTATGGGTTAAGTCATCCCTAGGCACTCTCAGCTAAGGTAGTGACAACAAACCCAAAAAAACAAAATGAAAGCTTTGTGGGTAGTCCAGGCAATTCATGATAGAGCAACCACTGAGTCATTATTTATCAAGAGTCTCCATGTAAATAGATGAGAACACTGTAATTTTCACTTGTATTCTAGTGCTGTATTTGAAGGGCTGTAATTTACTCTAACTGAGTTTAAATCCCTTGGAAAAGCATCATGAGGGTGTGCACGTAGAAACTACTCGCTGGCTGTGGCAGGAAACAATCATGGATGTCTCCCTGAGTTCATTCCAGAACAATATATTGAGCAGAAATGATTGAATGATTCAATTTCACTGCAGTTATGGTGGATAAAAATGATCAGAAAAGAGGCAGAGATCAAGTGAACATTGAAGATGTAGAGCTGGGCTGAAATGTAGAGGAGATAAATTTCTCTGTTAGAGGCTTTTTGTGTGGCTCTGGTTAAATCCCAGGGCAGGAAATACAAACCTCATGGAGTTTTTCCATGGAAGTCAGTGAAGTTCAGCTGCATGTCTCATCAGCACAGCCCCTGCTTTGGAGGTGGTTTGGTGGAGAGGATCTCAGAGGAGTTCCACACCTAAACTGAAAGGACACCATCCTCTAGAAAGGCAGGAACACAAAACCAGCAGTGACAGCCAGCTGATTAAACATTAAACAGCCATGATTTCATTTGCTCCTTTCAAATGGAGTGAAATATTTGTGACAAGGTGGGGCTTCAGCCTCTTCTCCCAGACAGATAATGATAGGACAAGGGGAAATGACCTCAGGGTTCAAGTTGGATATTAGAAAAAATCTCTTCACTGGGAAGAGTGGTTAAGCATTGGAATGGGCTCCCCAGGGAAGTGGTGGAGTCACCATCCCTGGAAATGTTCAGAAAAAAAGTAGACCTAGAGCTTTGTGATATGGTTTAGTGGGCATGGTGGTATTCAGTTGAAGCTTGGACTTTCCAAGGTTAGTCCTGATGATCTTGGAGTTCTTTTCCAGCCTTAGTTATTCCACAATTCCATGATTCTGTGACGTGGTATAAAAATTCACGGGTATGTCATATGGATGGCAGGTTTCCTCTCCCAAGAGGAACATTGCTGGCAATCACAGCCATTGCTATATGTCATCCTTCTCTTGAGTAATGGCTTGGGACAACCCCTTCAGGAAAATGGACACAAATGCCAATTTCTGCCAGAAATTTGTCACCCAGTTGAGCTCTCTCATAACAGTGGTGGCTTTTCTACACCCTGTGGTTGCCACTAATCTCTGCTCATGAGCTGGATCATTTCCTTGTGGAAAGGGAAACTTGCAGCCCTTTATCCAAGGCAGCTCCTAGTCCTGCCAGAGGAGGTCTGCTTTTCCTTGGAAAGCCTTGCAGAAAGCAAGGAAGTGCCTGAGCCCTGCCCAGTCCACCCGGGCAAATTCTCTGCCACCTCAGATGTTAATTCCTAGAAACTCTGTTGTGGAGAGGAATAGTCCTGAGAGCTCAGCTGAGCTGAGCTGAGGATCTTGGAGAGGCTCAGAGACATTTTCTGCTGCAGTCATTTGGAACAGCTCCTGGTTACTGCAATCTCCATTACAACACAATAACAGGAAACGTTTCAGTGGCCTCTGCAGTCCTTGGCATATTATTTCACTTTAATGCTTGTATTGTTTGAGCATTAATAAAACTGGAAACTGTGATATAATTAAATCCATTCTTCCTACAGAGAAGATGACTGTCTAAGATAGTGGCAAGAGCAGCAGACTCACATGTCTCCTGGAGAAGGGAGAGCCTTCCCCTTGCCAAGGCACAGAGTACACGTGCTTGGGTTTATATCCTTCTGCACAAAAAGAGCTCCAGTTGGGAGCTGGAGACCTCCTGTACCTCTGGATCCAGAGCTGCAGGACTTTATTGCTCGGGAAGATTATCCTGTTAGACCAAAGGATAAACTGTTCCCACCCTGTGCAACCTGAGCCTCTGGTGGGATAAAAGCCTGAATAACTGATAGTGCCACAGCTCCTCTGAGCCAGCTGAACTAAATATCTGAAGTGTTTGAGGGGCAGGACTGGGAAGAGGGCAGCCTGGAATTCTTTGCATCTTCCTGGCACTGAAGGAGGTGGTTCCATGGCTAGTTGCCTCCGCCTGCACTGGGAATTCTCCACAACCAGCTGCTCTGGCTGTGCACACACACACTGCAGCTCACCAGTATCCCTGTATCTCCAGTCAGGATCACTGCTCCCATCCACCAGTGTAGCAGGGAAATAACCAAGCAGCTGATGGAATATCTCTGCAGTCTGTGTCAACAAGTCCTTTGTGTATCCAAGACCCCTTTGCTGCATTCTCAATAATTTTTCGATTTTTGCTATGACCAGAGAAAGGTGATTCCTGTCATATAATGAGTATTTTCCTTTGGTTTCCTTTGGCCATGGAAGGGACCTTAAAGTTCATCTCATTCCACCCCCTGCCAAGGGCAGGAACACCTTCCACTATCCCAGGCTGCTCCAACCTGGCCTTGAACACTTCCAGGGATGGGAAGCCTGGCGTTCACTCCTTTTTGATAACTCACCCATAATTAAATCTCTGTTAAATTTTTGATATCCCCTCTTCACTCTTGGTTGGGTCAATACTAAGAAAAAGACAGACATCTGCTCCAGTGTTGCAGTTCATAAATTACCTGAAGAAAATCCTACTTCAAGGAATACCACAACTATTTTTTAAACAGGTATTTTAAAAAAGATGGTGAAATTAAAATCATAAAGAACATCCTGCGTTTAGTAAACTTGAATGGAGATACTAATGGAAAGTTCCTAAAAACACTTTCTTTTTCCCCAGTTGAAGAAGTTGTAAGTAAACTGGTAAAACAAAAAGAATCAAATCAGGAATTGAAAAATATTTCTCTGTTATAACAACTTTTCAGATTTAATCACATACAATAAGTGTCTCTGTGTGGTCTCATCATACAGCTTTAAACACTAACAAAATCTTTCTGTAGCCATCAACTTATTCAAGGCTTTCAGGAGAGTAATTCTCCTCCTTTCACTTTGAAAAATTAGTGCCCTTTCCAATCTAACTGCTCTTAGGGAAGGGCAAGAAAAGAGGCATTATAACAGTTATTAAAATTATTTTTCTACTAATGAAATTTAACAACCAAAAAAAAACCAAAGTGAAAATTGATTTGTGTATATTATATATGTATTTCCAGCTGCAGACTTCGTAATGTACATCCAAAATGTCCCATTTTTCTGGAAAGTTTCAGAGCTCAGGGGAAGAGAGCTGGGAAAAGGGTGAACAGCTGATCTTGCTGTCCAGGGTACATTTAAAGCCAAGTATCAGTTAAGTTTCCACTTCACATTCCTTGTGAATTCCTATTTCTCAGTCCAGCAGAGCCACTAGAGAGACAGGAGCAAACTCAGAGCTTCAGAAACAGTGAGTAATTTGGGGGAAAAGGGGACACAACTCAACTGGGCCATTCTTTTTGCATCTGCAAATCACCTTCCCAACATCAGCCCACTGGGAGTGTTTTCCTGCCTTTGCCCAGCTCTTACAGGGAGCTCAGGTGGCTCTGCCTCATTTCTTTCCCCCTCTTACACATAAGGAAAATAGAAATTTTCCATCCAGTATTAGTTCAAATCAGTTGGCACCAAGAGATGTTGCACTGATCTCAACCTCCTCCACTGACTTTTGCTCAAGTTCTGGTCAAAAGATGACTCTGCATAATTCAAGTTTATCATTGACTTCTGCTCTATTCCCTGGGCTTTTGAGATGCAGCCCTTTCACAGGACTTCATCCCAAATCTTTGTTTAACCAAATTCTTTCCAGAGCATGGTTCTAGGAATGGCAGACATTTCAGATCATTGTGTTGTCATCACACCTGAGGAGGAGGAATACAGGGGGGTTTTATTTTGTTAGAAACCTTTATAAAAGCACATTGTGGGTTTTCAAGAAGTCTAAGAGATCAAAAAAAAAATCAGTTTGTCCTGTTCTTGTTGGGGAAACCGAGAGAGATCCAGACATTTGTCCTGACTTCAGTGGGAACTACATGCAGTGAAAGGTTACAAAATTGGAAGTGGGGGGAAAGATCAGAGGTTGAGGAGCTCATATTTCTACATAACATGACCTTATCTCAGTGGCAACTCAATTCTCATGATCTGCTGCTGTGTTCTCACAAAGATAAGTCTTCTAAAGGCACAGAAAAGTGTTTCAGCAAGGAAAGCAGGGGACTGCCCTCACAGCAGTTTCTTTGAAAGCTTCCCCTGCCTGTGAGTTACAAGATACTGTACTTAAAATGTCAAATCAAGCAATCTGTTCTGAAAGGAAAATTACCACAGCAATCACAGACCTTGATTTCCTCTGGACTTTTGGAGTACAGACAAAATTATGAGAATGGCTTGGCCACCCAGAGCCTTAATGTTGAAGTGCCAGGTCAAGGAGAGCTCCAGCAATTAGCCTGCTGTGCTAATGACAAGTCTGTTTGATATAGTAGCTGAATAGCACCCTGATTGCCTATAATGTGATTATGCACATTTTGGGTTGCTTAAAAAAAAAATAAAATAAAAATTGATGCCTTGGAAAAATAGAATCTCATTTCTCTGGCATTTCTGAAAGGCCTCTGTTTCCTGAAAAGCCAAGGGCATATTCCAGCTTCTTATGTTTCCACAATGTGTTGTTAGATTCACTCAATGACTTACCTGGAATGAGATGTCATTGTAGAGAAGGATATTAAAATACAGGAGCATGAAAACTTTGTCCCACCACAAGACTGTCCTAATTCGAGGGGGCTGTTTCTCTTCATGTCTCATTAAAATGAAATAAAACAAAACCAAACCAAAATAAAACAAAACTAAAAAATCCAACAGCAAAACCAAATTAAAAAAAAACAAACAAAACCCACAAAAAACCCACAAAAAACCCCCCCAAAACAACAACAACAAAACCAAACCAAACCAAAAAAAATCTCAAAACAAACAAAAAAAACCCCCAAAACAGGGTAAAAAAGATTGCTCCAAGTTGGAAATCTTCACAATCCAGTTACTGAAAACACAAGATAAATTTTGGTAAGCAGAAAAATTCTCCCTTTAAGGAAAAAAAAAAAAAAAAGTCAAATTTTGAGCTGATCTGTTATATCTGAAAAGTTCAATTGGTGGTTTTCTTCTCTCTGGTTGGGAATAAAATGGGTGGCATTGAGCAGGGTTAGACTGAAACTATTCGGATGTTCAACATCCTAATGAAAATCTTGGCAGAGCCACCAGCCTGTCATGGTGGAGAATGTGATTTACCACCAAATGAAAAACCAAGCAGGGAAAAGACACTTATTCCCATTGAGACCTGCAGCCAAAACACACCAAGGAAAAAAATTGTTACTGGGAGGAAATATCCAAAAGACAGCTTCACACTCATGGCCAGAAGTCTGTTGGTGATGTGTTGACTTAGTGTCACAGGTAAAGCAGCCCCAAAATCTGAGCACAAACAACAGCTTGAGATATTCAGCATTTTTGGAGGACAAAGAACCCAGTGACGTTGCCAAGGCTGGAGCAGCACAAACGTGAGATGAAAAAGGGGATGGAAACAAAAATATCCCGGACCTAATTCAATATTTGGATTGGGAGGTGATCTGCCTGCTTTGAATGTAGAGGTGTTTGCATCTCCCCACCAGTGGGACCATCACCCTCTTGGGCTGTGCCACAAAGCAGCACTTGGAGCCTTTGTGTCACAACCACGGTGGTGACAACACCCAGAGCTGGCTCTGGAAAGAGGTCAGGACCCTCTCATTTGGGGCACTGCAGCTTTTTTTTTCCCCTGGCATTACACCCTTGACAGTCTAATCTCAGGCAGCACTATTTATTGCCATTAAAAAAAATAAGAAAATCCTCTCTTTTCGAAAGAGGAAAGGGAAATCTCGTGGTGATTCATACCATGGCTCTCCCGGACAATGGCTGCTTGTGTCTCACAGATGCACCAAGGAGATTTAAAGCTGATATTTTCTGGATTCCCAAGGAGAGGAGTGGGAGCTTGGGAAAGCTCCTGACTGTCTTCATACATATTCAGGGCTTCTCTTTGTTTTCTGATGGAGGGATAGGCTCTGTCCTTAGACCTTGAATGGTCCCTTGACACCAGTCCTGGAGATTTATTTTTTAATTAAGTAAGCCTGGAATTATTTGAATCTCAGTACTGAGAGGGTATTTCCTTAGTTTAAAGGGGATTTTTACCTAAAAGGACTCGGAAATCTTCTAGAAATTCACTTCTGTGACTTGAAAGATTTTTCATCCAAAAAATTTCTTCCATTTCTCCCTCCATTTCTGCTGCTCCTGGGGATTATAGAAAGAAGAAGGGGAAAGAAAACTTTTAAAGCCTTTTGCACTCGAATTTCAGCTGATGTGAATAGATATTTATGTGATGTTTATACTCTCTGCTCCACTTCCAGATGTGACAGTGGCAACTGCTACACCTCTGCCTTCCCTGGGATCCAGGGAGCTCCAGCTCCAGAGCTGTGGGACGAGGGTTTGTGCCTCTATCCCAGCTCAGGGTGGGACACAATCCTTCATCTCCACTGCCAGCCTAGCTACCTCCACCCCAAGCCAGGTCCCACCACTCCTGAGGAAAGGCTTCCCAAACCATCCCAATTCTGAGGGAGGACCAAAACAGCAAAGGCAAAAGGAGAATCAGTCAAACCTCAAAATGAACTTTAATGAGAAGAATGAGCCGGAAAAACTCATCAAAACCACACGAAATCCTTGGCACTGCTGCTTTTCTCTGTGGCTCAGGGCAGAAATGACCAAAACTCCTTTTTTATAATTTTTATAAGACTTTGTACCAAACCTTGGTCACTCTCAATCAGAAGAAAAGTTTGCTGCTCTCTAATTTTACAGCCACAACTTTTCAACTGTTGTTTTCCAGTTTTTAATACTGGGGAGAGAGAAGAAGACAAAGTTAAGAAGTGCAGATATAATTAATTTAATTAATACACAATTGCATCAGTTCACTGTGCTCACTACTGGGAAGAGCAGGAAATATTTACTGAACTTTAACATATTGCACTTACCTAATACAGTCACACAAACAGATTTTATATATATATATATATAGTGTGTGTGTGTGTGATTTTACATATTCTGCTTTCCCTCCTTTAGAGTTGCAGTCCATCATTAGTGGGTTACAGAGGGATAATTTGAAATTCAAACTGGCAAAAAGTGAACTAAAGAGGTTCAGCTACAATTTGTCTAATGCAACATGTTTTATAATTATTTTGTCTTTCTCTACTAATGACTTTCTGACTCTTTCCATCCCCTTGGTACCCAAGGGATGTTCAGAATTATCTGTATACATCAATATTTTTTTATGGGACATGTGTTTTTACTTTGTAGCAGACTTTTTTCATTGCTTAAAAGTAGCAAATAAAGCTCTAATAAAAATTGATGCTTGTATCCCTTCAACACCAGGTATTGGTTTTCGAGCCAGCAAGTAGGATTTCATGTTTCAATCCATATTTCTGGTGTTCCTGGTTCTCCACACAGCCAGGAAAATAAAATCAGGCTGTTGAGGCTTTGGAAGGGAAAAGCAAATCAACCAACAAATATTTGGAGAAGAGTAATTTGGGGAATATTAGACAAACTTTCTTTCCTTGCTTTAGTACAGGAAAATTATCTCTACTTCCAGTCTCTTAATATATAAAATATTAATATTATTTTTGCATCTTCTGTGTCTCTGCTTTTTGCTGACTCATCTGCAATTGGAGATTTTTCCTGTGCCTTTATTCCACTTGAATCCATTTTGGAGCCCCAAACTCACCCTGTGGGATTCATTTGGATTTTTTTAAAACACTCAAACTCGCGTGAAACCTCTTAGTCAATATTTGATTCAGACTCTCATACACGAAGACCCTCAAGTCATTCTGATTTCAAAAGGAAGGGAGAAATATTGACATCAAAGAGTTTTCTGCTGCAAGAAGACAAATGCCTCTGGATTGAGGATGAATCCCTGTGTCAGTGAGAGGTCACAGCATCTCTGGAGCTGCTCCCATCAGCTCCAGTGACCTTACATTGTCACTCTTGTCACTCCCAGCATCTAGAAAATCTGCCAGTTCTCCCCTTACTGCTTAAACAAAGCTGGATCATCTCAGCCATCCCTCGAGATTGCTCTACAGGATGAAACCTGTAGTTGTCCAGCTTCTTTATTCTTCCTGAAGCCATAAATGTCCCTGAAATCAGAGATATTTCTATGTTGGAACAAAAATTTACATTAGTTCCATACTGGGATTTAAGTCAGTCCTACACTAGGATTAAATCAATCCCTATACTGGGATTGATTTGGCAGGATGAATGGTATCAAGTGACAAGAACCACTCTGGTTTCTATGGAAGTGACCACAGGAGGGAAGAGAAGCTGAATTAGGAAGTTGAGGTTCTTCAAGATGTTTGAGGAATATCATCTCCCCTCCCTGGGCCAAAGTCTGCCACCTCTTGCATTGCCAGGACTCTCTGTGATATCCAAAGGGTTTTACACCTCCCACAGCCCCAAAGGAAAGGAATCTTCATGCACTTGGACCCTGTTTCCATCTTTTGCTCACAGGCAGGTTCCTTGGAAGCTCTGCAGCTGCTGGTCACTTGTCTGACAAATTTTGGCTTCCCTGAAACTGTTCAATTTGAGGTTATTTAGGCTCATCTCTCTTCCTCCCCGAGCATGTGGAAGGGAAATGAAATGCTGTTGAATGTGAAGGTTGCAGAATTCTTAAAGCTCTGGTTGGTTCTTCCTGGGGAGCTTTGATCCATCACATGCTCTGTCCCTCCAGTTCTCTCACCTTTTAATGTTGTTCATCTCCATAAAACCACCAACCCAACGTGCTGCTCCAGCCAAGTGCCCTTTCCAGTCTCTGAACAGAACTGGAAGTTTTAATGGAGACACAGATCAGCACCTCAGCTTGCTCTTGATCTGCTCTTGATCTACTCCAGGCTTTCTGGAAGGGGCAGAGAGAGGCTGAAGATCCACGAGGGACAGGCCATGGCAGCAATACCTGCCTGCCCTTGAGGAGCAGCAGTCAGACCCCTCACCCTGCAGGAGTCTGGAGTTTGCCCTGAAGGACTGTAGTAAACTCATTACCACCGTGGCTCCCCTTCATCACAACTTAACAGCTTTTTATAGATTTGTGTTGGATCTGAGTTCAAGTGCTGGAAAGGCAGTGATGTCTTGCCAGTGATTCGACTCCAAACTCAGACAAAAATGTTCCCTTTACTTTCTGCTCAAGCCTGTAGACCAGGGATGTGTTTTTTTCAACAGAAACACCTTTTTTATTATTATTATTTTTCCCTCCTCAAATCCCTAGTGAAAAAGCAGAAAACCTGCTACAAGGATTTTATCTTTGATGCTCTGAGTTTGTTGTATCCCAGGACAACGAGAAGGGCAGAATTCACTCTGGGCAGGACCTGGCACTAAGATAATTTTGCAGCTCTTTAAAACGGGACCAAGAAATTCCCACCAAAGGCTGCACTTACTGGAAACCAATTCCTGAAGGGCAAAATGTTGGTGTTCCTGCTGTATTTTTACAAGCCAGGTGTGCTGGCAAGAAACCTGCAAGTGGTCCTGTGGGGCAGGTAGCCTGACAGCTTCTCTCCATCACATCTTTACAGGTTCATGGAACCTCTCCAGACCCAAAGTATTTTGCTCCAGGCACCCTGGTCCTCTCTGGTGGCTGTAGACTTTGGAGTTGTAGAGGGTATAGGACATGGAGCATCCTGCCTGTCCCTCATGCCCTGCTCCTCTGGACTGGGACAGCCCAAAGAGGAGCAGTGCCTTGGGTGCTGTGGGTAGCACAGAGTCAGGAGGGGAATTTGAGTGGTCAGATCAGAGCCAGGGGACAGATTTCTGAGTAATTACAGGAGACATCACTACTTGGGAAATAAATCCCAAAGCAAAACATGGCCAGAAAGTTTGGGACAGAGATGGAGAGCTGGAGTCAGCAAAGTGGAGGATTCACTCCTCATCCCCCTCCCCACCACACAGCCCATCCTGGCTCATGGAGCCCCTCGTGTCCTGCCATGGGAGATGCTGAATTCCCACTGCCCAGATGGTCCTCAGGACACCCAGCAGTAACTCAGCACCATAAAACACACCCAGATTTCCCCTATTGCCTAAGCATAAAAAAATCTACTTTAAAAATAAAAAATCCTTTGGAGCTTATGCTCTTTCCACTCCCTCCTAACAAAGAACTGTTTGTTCCCCTTTTTTCTGGGGGAATTCAGGAAAATTCTGGCGTTTGCAGGTCCGAGCAAGGGTGAGCATCCCCACTTTTCCTGCTGGTGACAAGGGCAGCAGTGATATAATGAAATGTACATGTTCTAAGTGGGGCTTCTTCATTTTGAAACACTTGCCAGAGCTCCATAAATGGGACTCCTTCTTTCCTGACCCTTTGCCCTACTTCAAATGAGCTTTTAAACCCTTTGGAAAACATGCGGTTTTGCTTTCAACTGCATTAACGCTCATAATGTGTTATTTTGGCTCTCCTTGGACATTGAGGTTGAAGGCCCAGATTTCATAGATTTCACCTGGGAATGTTGACAAGCAAGGCTTGCTCAGGGGCTGTGGAGCACCCAAGTCAGAGCCTTTGAAAAGCTCTGTTAGCTCAGCTGTATTTTTCTTTGTACACCCAAATTCTCCTGGACACGACAGGAGTCTCCTGTCTCCATAAAGCACCGAGTGTCTGCCAAGGCTGCAGGTGGTGTCAGGACTCACCTGGGGTTTACAACACACTAAAAAAACCCACTGGTGGCACCTCAGCCCCTCAAAAGGCCCCAGCTTGGTCCTCGTGCCAGCACAGGGAGGGACAAGGCCAGTGTGTGCTGTAACACACCCGTCCACCTTTGTGTTTATTCAGCTTTGTGCCATGAGAATTTGAATTTTAAAAGAGGGATCCTGCAGCTGGAGTGAGCCCAGGCTGGGAATAAGAGGGGAGAGGGTAAAAGGGCAGGAAATTTCAATACATTCAGGGAATTGAGATGTATTTCTTCTGCAAATCCCCCGTGCAGGAGGCTCTGCAAGTGGCCTGTTTGTAGATATCTGGTGCCATATGGATATTTTCCATTTTTGGTGTATAGTGGCTTCCACAATGTGGAACCATCTTTCTTGATGGTTTTCAAAGCCATAGATACAGGATCATGAAATCCTAGAATTGTTTAGGTTGGAAAACCCCTCTGCAATCATTGAGTCAAGCAATTAATCCAGCACTGCTAAATAGAGTCATAGAATCAGGTAGGAAAAGTCCTGTAAGATCATAGATTCAACACTGCCAAGTCCACCACTAACCCATGTCCCTGGATAAAAACATACAACCCCCCAAACAAACCCCAAAATTACATAATTTTTTTAATTCTTTCTAAATATTTAATAGCAGTTGTTTGTGAGCATCTGCTGCCTTAACACATACAGAAACATTTAATAATAAACCAGTACCTATGAATTAAAAGTTATACAATGGAGTTTCAAAAATGGAGAGAACCACCTAATTTCATGTTTTGGTCACAATATCTTCATTTTCTAAAAGCCTTTAATCATTTATTTGTGGCAGATAAGTTGTTTCACTGTAAAGCACCAGGAAATCCTCAAGTAGCAAATAGGTTTTGACCTGATATATCTAAATAATATCTTAAGAGAGGGAGCACTGAGTTTATTCATCCCACAAATGAAAAGTGCAGCTCCAGGGGCGAAATTACAGCCTCATCTCCCTGATTCCTGCTACAAAGAGAAGAGTGAGTTTGGTTCTTCCAAAGAACAAGGTGGCATCAAGTGTCTTCACATGACAACTTAAATTTGGGGCTGTAGGTGGTGGTCAGGTACACAAGGTAGTCACTTCCTTCATAAATCCCAATATTTTATCCAGAAAAAAAATGGCAAGGAAGGGGAAAAACTTTTACAGAGCACATTTGTGGAGAAGCCTCACAATGCACAAATGTTTTTGGGTATGTGACCAACTCTTAAAAACGCTATGGTGGATTTTTCTTCAGGAAAGCTTTTCATTAAAGCCATATTTATTTTTTTGGGCTTAAGTAATAATGTAAAGCACTCCTACTTCTTCTAACACACTATTAACAGTATAATTAATTCTCAGCAACAGGAAACAGAAACCTTTCTTCTTCACTTCATCATCTCAGAGTCAGACCTTCTGTCTTCTTCCAGGATCCCTATCAAACAGATGGCTTTTATACTCATAAACATGTTGAGCTCAATTTTCCTCCTGCTGAGTGAAAGATTCAAACAAACCAAACTTCCATACTACTGCTAGGAAATTCCAAACATCTAGAAATACTTTTACAGATGGTTCTTGGCAAGTGACTCTTCAAAATGTGTGTGGTTCAAAAAAGCCAAGCCCAAAGCAATGAATTTCACTGATGAAAATCACTGATTAAAAAAAAATGGGGGGGGGGAAACCAGGGAATAATAGAAAATTAGAGGAGAAGCAGACTTCTCTCTGGATAAGCAAGTTTGGGAGGCCTGGGACAACGCATTTTGGAGTTTGTATTTATTTGGAAGATGGAACCTTTCAAGCTAAACTGGGTTGACTTTTTAATGAACAGTCTCCAAATTTCGAGACAGCCTTGGAAAATTTCTCGGTTCAGAGATGGAAGTTGGTGGTTCAACCACACTGGGAGCCTAAGCCAGGCAAATTTTTAGTGGTTAAGACTAATTTCAGAGGGTGAAGTTTCAGGGATGCAAATCCATGCAAGATGAAATCCTCCCAGATACAAACAACCCCAGTTACGTGCTGCTTTTTGAGCAGAGCTCTCCTTGGTTTCAGGTCCCCTTGTTGTCATTCTGTTCTCATTCCTGTTTATGAGACATTTATCCTGCTAATTAATCTCTGTGTACAGCTAATGTTGGTATGTGGGTGGGTAAATCTGTGAATGCTCTGACAATAATCCAGATATTCCACCCAGGAAATACAGGAGGTGTTTCCCTGTCTGCCAAGGGTAGTGTTGCCAAACAGAAAAGCCATTCTCTCACCAGTGGAATTCCCAGAGGAATTTAGCCATCAGCACTGTAGGGAATGGATGGGAAGTGAGGAAAATTAAAGAAAGTCAGAGTAACAACCACAGTCCTGCACTATTTGGGAACTCAACAGACAGTGCAAGGGACATATTTAAAGGCAATATTTTCTAAAAGAGAAATGGCCTCCATGGCATGATGAAATATCCCAGCACTAACCCCAGTTATTGGCTGCATGAATAAAATATATTTAATGAGGTTTGGAAATTTGTGATGCCACCACATCTCCCCATCTCTTTTTCCAAGCATTAACCCTCCCCACAATTTTTTTTCCTTATAATGACTCTCTGGTTTGGTGGATTTCTCTGCATTCTGCATTTTTCCTCTCTCTGAGTTCGTGTTTGCTACATATGAAACCATCTCCAGACCCTTGGGAAAAACCTCATAAAAATTCAGGAATTATATCATCTCCATGCTGTTTTTAAGGAAAAAACAATCTGTTTTTTTGGAAAGACTCTACTGAGCATTAGCAGCACTCTCTCATCCACGCTCTGTGTGTGTCTGGTTACCTTGCCCTGAGCCAAACAGCTTCATTAAATCTCGTTTAAGCTCTGGCTCAGCTCAGCTGTTGTGACTCCAGCCCAAGTTGGAGCAGAAAATCAACAACCTTCAAACACAAAGCACGTCTCATTGGGCCAATATTATTTTCATCTTCCTGAACATCATTGTCTGATCTGTACAACCAATTAGACCAGCTGTTAGTCTTGGACCTGGACCAATAAAGTATGTGTGGATCAGACAAATACAGGACTTCAAATACACAGGCAGAGTTTTTGGCTAATACTGGCAGATAAGGCAGAGTTATCTGCACCTTTTCTCTGAGCTGGCTCTCACCCTATTGAAATGGTTCTATTTTACAAGCTGTGTGTCAACAGTACCTGTTTATGGAAGGTGACACTGTCTCCCCCCTGCTGTTGGTGTTATCGAGGAGGAAGCACTAAGTGGGCGTGTGAGTATTTTTAAAGTACACTGCAAAAATAAAATAACAAGGGAGTCCTTGATTTATCCCTCTGTTAACAAAATAATGAGGCTGCCACCTACAAATGTGCTGCTCTGTGCAGCATTCCCAAGTCTTCTGGACTCATTTTTAGCAGAAATTCATGTTTCTTCTCACAAAAGAAATTACTGACTATGTGACTGACTGTATGATTTGGAAATCATACAATTTATTTTCCTGGTGTTGGTGGTTGGCCTTCAACTACAAATTATTTTTTTTCCAGTTATAAAAACTGATGCTGGTCTTACCTGCAGAGTGGGACACTAAAACTATCATTTACATCTTACTCTGCTCTCCTGAAGCCAGTCACTGAATGTGTTGATGGATGTCAGAACCAGTGAGAAATCCAGAGCTTCTTGAAATTCTACTGCAGTGTCTGCACAAGAACCAAATGTGTTCATTTCCATATTAAAAGCCTTAATTAAGTGGTTTATACTTCTGTCTCTGCACAAATATACAGGACTATGTAGATGTAATCAATTCCAATTTTTAAAGACTCGTGGTCCAGGGCTGATAACCAACATTACATAGCACCTTCCAAAGCAAGTTTTAGAGCTGCATAAACTATTTCTGTCCCTGCCTAAAAAAAAAAAAAAAAAGCAAACAGACCAAAATCCCAGAGGTGGATGTGGCCACCAGATGCTGCCAGGTGCAGCAGCCCTTGCTGGTAGCAGTGTTACAATGGCCTTTTTTAGGTCCCCTAGACTCTTACAGAGAAATTCCTTGCTCTTAGATGTATCCATAAATATGACAAAAGCTGTAAACAATTCTCAAAAGGGTGTAGCTGCACTTGGAAAATTCAGGGCTTCAGTTTTCCTGTGTGGGTGGGGGCGTATTTGTGTTTGGGGTGCTTTTAGTGCATCACACGTGCTGCAAGCAATGAGATAACACAGTAGAGATTACATCAAGTTTGCATTTTGGGGATCAAACTTCAGGATAAAAAGCTATGGATATTGTTTAAGCAATGGAAGGATAAATAGCTGTCCCTATATATGTGTAAGATGCACATATTTGCATGGATGAGTAATCAAAACACATGTTCATAAGGTGGTCAGACAGGGTCCAATATATTAATTTCATATTCCAGTTCCACTTAATCCAAGCTTATTTTTCCTACTCACACTCAGGCAACCTTCTAAGTCTCCATATCAGACTAATTAATTACTACTGGGAAAATTATGATCCTGGGGGTAGGAACCAAACCAAAACAACTATCAATTCTAAGCTTGCCCAAATGTAGGATCAACAAAGCTGAAGTAACTTGGCGTGTCAGGGATGCATCAATATATGTCCCAAAGAAGAAAATCAATTTGATCATACAAACAAAAAATGCATTTCTTTGCTTCATGACAAGCTGTGATGCCAAACACTTTGCATTTGGCATATTTGATGTTCAAACACACCCAATTTTTATTTGGATTAATTGAGGAGCTAACAGAATGGAAGCATTATTGTTATTTTATAATCACAACAGTTATTTTTATTGCACCTTTAGCACACATTTTCACTCCCAAGGTGTGCTGAAGCCCTAAAGGACATTCACAGTGGCCACATTTTCCTTGTGACAGCTGAGGGCAGTGAACACATGGGCAGAAGACCTCTCCATCAGAGATTTCTGCTCAGAATGTCCAAGTGTGTTTTTATAGAGAAAACAACGTGTGTGAGAGCCTTGCAATGCTCAGACAGCAGTAGCCTCTTGTTCTGTGCTTAATGAGCTAATAAAGACAAGCAATGAAGAGACCTGGTACCAGACATAGTCCAGCTGTCCCAAAATTATTCCTCCTCCAGTTCCCTTTGACCACAAGACTGGGTTACAACAGGGCTAATGCTCACCCCAACCCAGATGAGGTTTCCCATGGACCACAGTGGGATTTAGGTCAGGCTCACAGTAGCTGAAATCAAGCAATTACATGAAAGGCAGGAAAGGAAGGAAAAACAGTTCAACAGTGTGTGCTGGGCCAAATTCTAGAGATGCACTGGGGAAAAATCGTCCTGTCGATGCTTTTCTAAGGAAATGAGCCTCCAGCACAGAGACACTGAATTCATTTCAGAATGATTTAAAATCAGTGCTCTGAGGGGGTGTGTGCACGTGGAAAAGCTGGTCTGAGACAGAAATATATTCCTTTTGTTGATAGTGGAAGAAACACTGTTTCCTTTGGTCACAGTGAAGAGCAAACAGTTACTCTGATTGTCTTGGCAAATGAAAAAAAATTTATTTTTATCAGACAGAGAAGGAAACACTGTGCAGCCATTGCCAATGGGTTGTACACTGTGTGACATGTCCCATTTAGTCCCACTGCTCCCAGTGTGGAATATTCCCAGCACATCTCTTTCAATGAGGGGTCTCCCATCTCTCCCCTCCCCTTCTAGGTTGGAGTGTCCCAGAGAACCTTCCTTGGCTCGTGGAAGGAGGAAAGACTTCTTATAAAAGCTAAGATATTTTTAAGCAGTCATCAAGACCAGGATGAGCACGTTGGCAGCTGTTTCCTGTGCTGCTCTGGGTGGCACAGTGCCAGTAACAAAGGACATTTATCTGGGATCTCCTCTCAGGTGCTGAGGGTGGTCCCTCAGCTGACTCTGTGTAGAGGCATCACCAGGAGCTTTCTCTTCCCTCCTGACTCATTTGGACCAGAACAAGGACTCTGGAAAAAACAATCTTTGAAAGGCAGTGTGAGAAATGGAGGTGCTCCCAGTTCTGAGCCTCCAGCATCACAGTTAATCCTTTCCTTGTTCTGAGTCCACATGGGCTCCTCTCTCCAAGGAGATATAAGTCACTGTGAGTGCAGGAGTGAGCTGGCATTAGTTAAATAATCCCAGCTGGAGTTGGACTCTGTGATCCTTGTGGGTCCTTTCCAACTCAGAATATTCTGTGATTCTGATTCTGTGAAAATAGGATTGGAAGCACTAAGGAGAGTTTTCACTCTCAGCTTTCTCCACCAAAGGTTTGGGAGGGAGTAACCTCCACCACGCAGTGTTGGTGTGCTTGTCCTCCTCCCACTTTGGGCACGGAGTGGAGGTGGTGATGCTCTCTGAAAATCAGCTCCATCACAAACATGGGATGCTGCTCGTGGGCTCACAGGCTTCTAGTGTTCCCTGGCTTTCCAGGAAAAGAAATTCTGGCTTCCAGCTTCAATCATTTCCTAATTTAATATTGAACCAGGGACCAGTGTTTTAAAACGCCTGCCTTCACCCTTTTGCAACGAGACCTGATGAAAACTGCAGGGAGAGCAGCAGCACTTTGCCACTGATTTCTCAGAAATCTGGGCTTTCTGGGCTCTTTCTTTCTTTTTTTCACTCCACACCAGCTGGCTCTTAGCAAGCAGACTGGTGCTTAAACCGTCTGATATGATGTGAGAAAGCAAAATAATCACCTGCCAAGGATTTCATCTTCATAAAAGGCAAGGTGTGAGATCAAGTTTCAAAACGTGTAGGAGTTGGGCACACGCTGTGACACCGCCATGAACTCTGAGGAACCAACTTCTGTTAACTTTTAAAACACAACATTCATCTCCTTGCCCCGCCAGACCCTGATTTTGGCAACATCAGGCTCTTCAGTGAGGATGATTCAGGAGAGAATGAAAAAGAGAAGGTAGAAAATGGGAGGGCTGTGTGCTCCTCTCCCGTAATAAATGATAGCACTTCTCATTTGCAGCTCAGCCCAAAGCGTTGGTTCACACTTGGTTACCCAGGGAGAATTTGATCACGTGCATGGATGATGGAAAACTGAGAATAAGGGCTTTCTTCTCAGTAGACACATGAAGGGAGTGGGGTTTTTCTGTGAAGAAAATAGTTTGGAAGCAATTTAAACCTTAATAAAAAGTTGGCAGGGCAGTGTCATGATAAAACCCCCCTGTTATCCAAGAGGCACTTGTGTTGGTTTCCTTTCCACCTTTGGGGAGGTGGAGTTGTTGGTTTGCCTTTCATCCTTCATTAAGTTTTTTTGCCTCCATCAACTTGGGAAGACAAAAAGATTTAAGGATCTTATTTGAAAAGACAGTGATTTTTCTGGCTGAATAAATATTTACATTGTTACAGATTATTTTTACTGGTTCACTGATGGATGGATGGATGGATGGATGGATGGATGGATGGATGGATGGATGGATGGATGGAAACAATATTTATATTTTTAGAGAAAAACTCAGTCTCTTCCTTCATTGATTCTCATCTTCATTTCCATCTCTGCAAAGGAAAAGCCAAAACAGGTAGAAAAGGATGTAACTGCAGTTTATTGGTACTTTTTTTTCATAAACATGCAGTCCTGACAGCATTCCATAGGTGTCATAGGAACATGCTCCTGGTGGAATTTTGCTTGGGTTAAAGACAAGAAATTTGCTGCTTGTGTTTCAGACTTATGTGTCTGGGATTTTGTCTGATTTTCCAGCTTAGACTAATAACAGATATTAAGGAATTATTTCCTCCTATGGAATTTACCTGTCCCTTCACAAAGCAGATACAAACAGTCTCTGCTCAGCTACAAGAGTGATCCTACTAATTAGTGGTAATTACATGTACCCTGTGCATCTGTTAAATATATAAAAAATCTGTTCTGGAGAAAATTTTATCATGATCTGTGCAGGGTGTCAGAGTGGTAAGAGATCCACGAGGAGGCAGTGATCAGCTGATTAGGCTTCTCCCACCCCCTCCTCTGGATTTTCTTGTCTTGTCTTCTATTTTCCCTCTTTCCAAACGCGTCCATTGTAATTACTTCATTAGGAAACTATTAGAAGGGAACAAGAGAAGATGAGTCACTTTTTGTCCACGCTTTTATCTGATTGTGAGAACCGAAGGAATTTTAAAAATCTTTTCTAGGTCACAGATCCTTCCAAGTGCTCGTGC
This sequence comes from Serilophus lunatus, assembly GCA_013399895.1. Classification (NCBI taxonomy): domain Eukaryota; kingdom Metazoa; phylum Chordata; class Aves; order Passeriformes; family Eurylaimidae; genus Serilophus; species Serilophus lunatus. The sequence goes on from VXBA01002171.1 coordinate 2,778,954, forward strand.
CCATCCTCCCTCCTCCCTTCCCCCTCCCGACTCCAAGTGATTCTGCAGAGCCTGGTGTGGACACAGGAATCTACCCACAAGGAGTAATTTCCAGGGCCTGCTTTTCCACAAGAAAAGCATTTATTTCCTTTTCATATTTTGTTCTCTCTAGATAAGAAAAAAAACCACCTCATTAGTACTCTTTTTTTTTTTTTTTTGCCTCCCCTCTTAAAATAATAATTTCTTGTGAATTACATTTTAAAGCTCTCAGGCTTTGGCTCAGTTCAGAAGTTCCCTAAGACTGAAAAAACTGGATGGAAATTACTTAAAGACAAGGAGAAACATTTTAAATTGAATAAAACACTTTTTATAACCCGTGTGTTGAAAAATACTCCTCAAGCCACGTCTAGCTCCTAACTGGTAATATATAAAAAAGATTGCTTCGTGTATTTAGGTTACTTTCTTTTTTCATGGTGTGTCTTCATTCTTTCATTTCAACCATCATGTCAAGAATATGACAAAGAGAAGCCTCCAAATCCATATTAAAGCTGTAAAATGAGGGATCTGGTTTCCACAGGGGCTGAGCACTCTGCATTCAAGAGCAGGGATGCAAATTCCAGTGCATTTTAAAATGGAAGCCTTAATATTTATTGCATCAGAAATGTATTTATCGTCTTCTGGAAAGGAGATCTGGCACATTTTGGAGAAAGTTCCCTCAAAGAATTGGAAAGGAGTTCCTTCCTGGCTATTTAATCACAGTATCAACTTGCCTTGGTGTTTTCCAAGTCATTTTTACCATTGACTTGCCAAAACATGTGAGGTCTCCTTGCCCCAACTGCCACTCGGATTAGAGGTGATTGACAAGGGTTACAATTAAGGTCTAATTCAGAATTCAACAGGCTTAAATTCCTTTGGCAAGAAAATACTTTGATTCCAGAAAAAAAAAAAATAGAAACCAACTAAAAATACTCCTTGGAATAATCGCCACAATATTTGAATATTTAAGTAGTGTTGGAGCAATAGTGAAGAATAAAATAAAAAGTAATTCTGAGAGGTGGCTGCAGTTCCTTGAAACAACAACAACAACAAAAACACGAGGCATTCAGATCCAAATCTCTTTGTGTGATTTACATATTGATAAATACCAGATGTTTCAGAAACAAATGCTGTTCCATCCGCTGATGGATTGGCTTCAGCTGCTTCCAAAGGGCCACTGGAAAGGGTTCAGTGGGGGAACAGTGTCACATTAGTCATTCTCATTTACTTTGTAAGTCCTGTGTTGACCCAACAGTACCTGAATAATTTTTTTCACTGTAGTAAATTATAGATGGAAACCTACAGATGTGGGGAAAAGGGGTATTTTTCCCAGGTGACAGAATGCTGGAATTTTGCTATTTGTTTTTACACTGTTTTGCTCAGCTTTTTTCCCCTGTCTTGGCTAAAAGGCAGAAAATAAAAAGAAGTGGTCAAAATATTGTCCTCTTATTAATTAGTAGGTGTTAGTTTATTTCCATGTCAGGTTATGCTGATGTGGCCACACCCAGCACTGCTGGAGGAGACGTGAAAACATCCTTAGGAGCTTTGATGGATATTAAAGAGCAAGCCTGAGCCTCGGGAGTTTGTCTTGCTCCAGAGTAAAATCTGGGCAGTGAAATGCTGGTGATGGTGGTTTAAATGACAAATTTCTCATGGCTTTGTGGGGGCAGAATTTGAGCAGCAAAAGCCAAGGGCACTGATGTGAACTGGCTGAACTTCCTTCTAAATAACAACAACAAACAAACTCAAGTGTCCCAAAGAAGTGAGGTCACGTGGAAAAGTGACCTCCTTTAATGTACTGCAGTGTAGTTAAAGCAAAATGCCTCGTGTCTCTGAAGAGAAAATGGTAAAATCTCGGCAAAATCCCAAATCCAGCTCTGTTCCTTACAAGAAAGAATTCCCTTAGAGGTGCAGCCCCACAAATGTGCTGCACAAACAACAGGCAGATCCTGCATTAGAGAAAACCAAATAATAGGTGCCTAAGGAAATAGCTGGGATTTAGGGAGCTTAAAGCCAGGCCTTGCTGTGATACAATAGCCTTATTAAACACGATATTTTCTATACAATTTTGGGGGTTTGAAGGGTTTGTGCCGTGTTTGGGTAAGGATCAGTGGGATTTCAGGAGCTGTGACCTCATCCCACGTTTGATGCTATCAGAGTTCAGCTGCTGAAGGGCTGAGAGGTTTGGCCAACCCAAGGCACAGCCCAGAGCAGCCCTGGAAACCTCAGTATTTACCAGCCTGGAGTCTATAATTGTTTTTTCGTGGGGGAAGTTCAAGGCCACCCAATGAGTGTTTCATAGTGCTCCCCAAACCAATAAACCTTGGAGTTATGAAAGGCCACATATTGTAGCTTCTGGCCAAGGATCAGCTCCGTGGCTCCCTTTGACTTTTAAGCAAATTGTGTGGCTAAAACCTCATCCACCTCTTGGAAAGCTTTGAGCTTCACCTACCCACCAAAGCCAAAGCATCTGGAAGAGAGGAAAAGGTCCCCTATGACCAGGAATGGTAATTTCCCCCCAAATTATTGGGTTTTTGCAAGCTCTGGACAGTTCTTGGCACTGCCATAGAATCTCATAATCATGGGATGGTTTGGGTTGGAAGGCACCTTAAAGATCATTTCATTCCAACCCCCTGCCATGGCAGGGACACCTTCCACTAGACCTACCAAAGCTCTTTGGATTCCTGATGTTTTCCTCTGTGTGAAGGGATGGTTGGAGCAGTAAAAATCAGAGAGGACATCAGGGTGGCCCCATTCCACATCTGACTTGTCTGTATCTAACTCCACAAAATGCAGTTGTCCATGAATGGTAGGAAGTGGGAAAGCAATATGGAAGAGCTTTCAACAGAGACTCACCAAAGGGGATTTTCATAAACCTCAAATTTTGCTTTAGAACAAAAGGAAGAAGACACAGAGCCTGGGGAGCACCTCAGGATGGGCACCTTCAAATGCCTGGTTTTGAGTCCTGTGGAACAACCACCCTCCACCCAGGAGTATCTTCATCATAACAGAGATTTTCTTGATGTGCTGCTATTTGTCAGAAGCCAATGTGCACCAGGTACTAAATGTACTTCATTTTGGTCTAGTTAATGCTCATATAACACCCTGGATGTTTATCATCTGTCATGATGGCAATTCCTCTTATCAGACAGGTTAAGGGAGACTTTTGAGCATACCAAAAAAAACCCAGACTTTTCAAATTGGGACATAACATTTGGTCTCTGAGCAGAACTTTGGGTGTATTATCTCTGAAACCTCTGTTAATTCCTACTCAAGAAACTGGGCTCATGGGTATAAACCAAAATGACTCTTTGAATTAAGAAGTTGTCAACAAACTTAACTATTTGGGAGGTCAAGATGCTAAAATAAGATCTCTAAAAAATAAGGTCTCTTAAATAATAAAAAATAAGATCTCTTAAATACATTCCTTGTGGTTTACTGAGGACAATCAATGACAGCATTTTCACTGGCTTTGATGTCCATTGGGTCAGGCTGCAACAGCCCAGATAAGTCAGAGTGCCATAAAATGTTCTTTCTGCTTGAAAATTAAATTAGCTGAGTGTGATACATTTTCTATCCCTCAATGACTCAGCAGGGCCAGAGCAGAGCAGGAATACACAACCATCTGATGTAGTTCATCTTCTGCTGTTTTGGGAAGCTCCTCAGCTGACGTGGGAAGCAAATGTTCTACAGTCTCATGGGGGTCTTTCTTGGGGCTGGAGGAAAAAAATCCTCAGCTGGTTTCAGTAGCTATTTGTTACCAACTTAAAGATCAGGTTCTTCAAGGTAAACTGAAAATGACAATTAGAAAATAAACATGAGCCACTTGGTGTGTGTCCTCCGTTGGGTTGAAATGTGACCTGTGTGGGGAGAGGTTAAGGGGTTAAATTGTGCTTCGGTCATTACAGCCCTCAGAAAAAAATCCTGGGTAAACTCAGGGCTGGAACAGTGGGGTGAGGCAGCTCTGTAACCCACGGTGCTGCTTCATGGGGCTCTCTAGTGATATGTGATACCCAGTTTCTTGAGTGTCATGGTTATCAACTGCTCAGGCTTATAAGAACTGACGTCAAAAAGTGTTGAGCCGCCGCTCTCGTCTTGCTCTGGTTGTCACTCTGACCTCATAAGAAAAGCATCAGGCATGTTTACACATGGCAAAGTTATTAAGAGCCCTCACAGAGGGTTTTAAAGGGTGCAGTCTCACCTGGAAGATGGCTGGCTTGATCTTAGCCCTTTTCTTCTGGCTGGAATACCTTCCTCATAAAAACCCAAATGGGCCCCAGAGAACATTTATGTTCCCCAGCATCATCCCTCCCTCTGATTTAAACCAGTTCCTACTAGGAGATTTAAGACCACCCTGAATATAACTGCTTGTCAGGCTGCTCATTTAGGGTCAGAAAGCAGCAAAGCATTTCAGTATGTGCCCAGAGCTTGGGCACCTGCTCAGTCCTGTTGACTGCTGGCTCTGAGAGGCTCCTCTGCCAAAAACGAAGCCCTTCCCTAAGACTGACACTGGAACATGTTTGCAAAAAAGCAGAGTCTCAAAATGAATTCTTGACAGAAGCTGAACTTCAGAGGTTCATTTATGAGATTTTTAGCCACGGGATTTGAGAAGGAAGAGTCTCATCTCACAGCACATGTTATTTTTCTGCTTGGAAATTAGTAAAGAGAAATAATTTATTGAAGGATAATGCACAGTGGTGCTCATGGGACCTGACTTATCCCTGCTAACAGACAGCCAGAGGCAAAGTATTGATCACTGGTCCCAAGTGGGACACTTTGAGCAAAGTCTTGAAATGCCTTTAAAACCTCTGCTTGCTGTGGTTGTATTTTCTTCTTAACTACTGGATATCTTCTTCTTCCAGCTGTGTTTTACAGACCTTTACCTTTCCTGTCAAGTGCCCAAAAGTGTGAGAATTCAACCAGTTGAAGTGACAAATACTGGTCTTTCAAAAATATTCTATTTGACCAGAAATAATATTTTCCAATTGTCCTGGTCTCTCCAAAACTGCACTTCTTGGCAACCAATTTATTTGCTAGTAAAACATTGCCTTGCTCTGGTCATTAGCTAATAGTGGTCAAATTTAATGTTTTGCACATGAACCCACTTCTTAAAAAGAAGAAGCCACTGGATCTTGGAAAATATCATCAAGCTGTCAGCACTGAGTGCAGGACAAGTTAATAAAAATTTAAATAAGCCATCCTGAGCTTGTTTATGATGAATGGTGAAATAGAGATTTTTCAGAGGTAACAAAATATGCATCCACAGCTCAATTCCATTATTTTAATGCAGCATTGACTCTCTCCCATTGTCAGACTTTTGCACCCTGAATTCTCATTTAAGAGTGGGGTGCTCATGTCTGCTCCAAGCAGATGTGGGTGAGGTTCAGGGTGGATGATGAGCAATCACAGCCAGTCTGGGTGTTTGTGCAACATGTTATTCCCTCCTCCTTACCTCAGCAAGGTGAGGGACTATAGGAGTTTTTTAGAAGAGCAACCCTTCTGTATTTTCCCTGTTATGTGGGCTACAAAAACAGTTTGCCACCCATGGATTCATTAAAAATCATTCAGATTCTGGACTGCACATTTCTAGGAGGAGGAACCCATTTCAGAGGTCAGACCCTCAGTTTACCCCTGTCTTTCCTAGCACATAATAGAGCAATGTGGATTAGCAGTGAAATGAGCCCACTCACAATCAGGTTATTCAACTTCAAGATGTGACTTTGTCATTAATTTCCAGAGCAGTTGCTGCATTTATTTTCCTCTCATTTTGGCTTTCTGTAAAATGGAGTTGATTTCCTTGGTTGTTGGTCTATTTAAGGAACATACACTGTAAGATCTCCTTCTCCAAGGGAATTTGGCTATTTTAAGTACAGGCTTTGTGTTCCAAACCCGTGGATTTCTCACTGCAAACAAAGCACCAGCCAATTGCTTGTCACAGCCTAAGCTGCTTTATCAGCGGGATGATCAATGGTTTCACCACAAGTTAAAGGCAACAGGCAGGAAGGTTTCTCCTTCAAGACAGTGGAGTTTTGCTCAGCTGCTGCCTCATGTGGATAAACCATTAAAGGGAAGGCAACAGCCCTGCACTCTCCATCAGCACATTGCCACAGCAAATTACTCACGTTCAGTAAAACTCCTCTGGAAGGTCTGATCCCAGGATTTCTCAAGACCAACGTGAGGTTTCCTGAGTGTTTGGAAGATGCATTTTTCCCCCCATGGAGAATAAGAATGAAGAAACTGGAATCTGGAGAGTCAGAAGGAGAGATTAGACAAGGGCAACACGTCTTGGAAATCACCCAGTGTGTGCTCATTGTTGCAAACTCTTTTCAGTGAGAGGTACATAAATAAGAAAGTTTTTAAGTGGAGGAGTAGATTTCTCTGTAATAATATAAAAATGAAGTGTGGTAGCGTGACCTTTTCAAAATGCATCCAAACTTCCTCTGGCCCCCCTGGCTATCCCATATCTGTGTGGTTCACATTACCCAGGGCTCTGCTCCCAGAAATAGTTGCCTTCAAACAGGCAGGCGTTGTTAACTCTCCTCTCCTCAGGGTGACTCCTTTCAGAGTGTCCAGCCAAGCTCCTTTTCAGTCCTGCCACTGTCTTTCCTTGCACAACTGTTTAAAATACACTGTTTTCCTTTTCCAGGTCGGAGGGGGTTGTATATTTAAATTTCTCACGCCTGTTAAAGCCCAGGAAGGTATCCTTACAAAGTCAATACCCAGGGAATGGAAAACATCTTATAAAATTTCAAATAAATTCTGCCCATATTTAGAAGGCAGTGTGTGACTTTGCTCCACATCTATAAACTGCATGTTAATAGAAGGACTTTGCTGCATCTTGATCCTGCCTTGGCTGTGATTGTAGATAAGTCTGGGCCCAGAGAGGAGCCAGGGATTGGTTTGGGCTGCACGTTTTACCCTCTAACCTCTGACACGGCCAACATACGATAACAAGCACGAGTGAGCTCCCAGAGGGACAGGGCTCAGGGTCGCAGTGGATTCAACATTCCCAAGCATGACTCCTTCCAAAGGCAGGAGCAGGAGCTCAGAGCAAGAGGCAAACCCACCCATTAAGGGCCTTGAAGGATTTTCCAATCCCACCTTGAGGAGCTACTTCATGTAACCACCCTGCTTCGACAAAAGATCAAGTTTGCTATTTAAAGATCAGCAGTGGTGGAGAAAGGCTGGGAGATGTTTGTTTCATTTTGTCCTTTCACTGAAGCTGGACTTTTTTTTTTTTTTTTTTGCTAATGTTTTAGGAATGTTTCCTTATCAGGATTATAAAAAATAAATACAGCTAGCACTTTGGCAGTCAAAAAGAACAATATAGATTAGAAAATGATTTAGTGCCCTTATTTCGTTAACTAACCTAGATTGCCTGATCTTATGAGCAATTATCCATGTGAGTAATTCTGCTGTGTGAAGATCTTTGTTGAAATCAATGGAAATGTTTGTGCAAGCAAAGTTACACGTCTTCAGATTCAGGCCTTAATTTCCTCGTGTTGAATTTCAGAACAGATTGTTTCCTTTATAACTTATTTTTTCAGTGAAAAACTGTTTTCTTCAGAGGATAAAATTAAATGGAAATACTGCGTTTTGGTGAAAATTCTCTGTATCCCTTAACTACATGTTAACATAAAGAGTTTATTACATGGAGCTCCCCTGCCAGACTTAACTCTGATTATAAGCAATTCTCAATAGATTTATGACTAAGTTTACAGGTGACTCTTCTTGACCATTTTCATAAGCTTTGAGATCCAAAGGACCTTCACCAATACCCACCAGGCAAAGTTAGGTAGCCCATAAATACAGAAAACTGAGAAAAACTTGCAAAACAATCTATTGAAATGCACACAAGGCTGAAAACAAACAGATGAGAGCTGCATAATTAACAGATTAATGAACCAAATCACCCAGGGCGTTGTATTTACCCATGAGATACAAGAAATTTCTGCTAAACCTACCAGAGACCTCCCTACTGCTACTGATATAATTATAATTTAGATTCTTCTTGGGTCATAGACAGGTACACAACCCCTGGGTTTATAGGTCCAAACATCATAAAGATGGGAATTTTGATTATCTAGGTTTCCCTCTACTGTATTTGGGAATAACACCACGGTAGCTCCTCTGAAATGTGCCCTCTGACACTGGGAAGGGAGGAATATGCTTTATATTATGAACCATGGTGTCGTGTCATGAGCTTCATGTTTCATAAAAGCTTCCAGAAACTTGGGCTCATTACCCAGTCTTGGTCTATGACAATTTATTAATGCTTCTAGGCATGAATGCTCAAGGCAAACCAGAAATTAAAGTATGACCCTGCTCACCAACAATATCCGAGCCTGGATACCAAGGTGATGATTTCAGTACAGCCCTTCTCTGGAAAATTCTGGGAGACTTCAGCTTAAGGAAAGAAAAACAAATTTAAAAGTCACCTAACAATAAAAGGAGGTTAAACAGGATTATTATAAGTTCCCACCTGACTTGGAAATGTATAAATGCATGTATGTGCTTGTATAATTTTAGGATTTTTGTGAAGTCTAAAGGCACATTTTCAGATAAGTGCTCTGAGCACTTGGCAAGCCTGTTTTAAACATGCTGTAAGACTTTTGGACATAGTGTGTATTTATAAACCACAAAAAAATACATTCTATCTCTTGTTTTGTCTCAACATTAATGGTTAGCTACACTGAGAATGAAACTCCAGCCATATTTTGGAGGAGAGATCAAGGAGCAGCACGTTCACCTCGCTGTGGGACAACTTTATACTTTGATTACTTTAGATTTTCTCTGGCTGAAAGCAACAAGAATCACCTGAAAAGTGACAGCAGCTCCTATTTAAACAGCAAAGCCCCGTTTCAAAACCTTCTCTGTCCCAGCATGGCAGAGTAATACAGATGCCTTTGGGGCTCTCCAGCATTTTCACAGAGAAACTATTAACTTGGATCCAAATCTGTGTTTGGCCAGACATTTCAAGTCCACAGAGAAAAGATCTGAAAAGCTTTATCTGAGCCTGATAACCATCACAGCTGAAGTATGGCTTGACTCCTGATTTACATCATTGCAGAGGAAAGGAGAACCAGTCCTGTTAAGCTGATAAAGTTCTAGCAAAGTGAAACGAAATAAATCTTTGAGATGCCATCAGCTTGTTTGTTTGCTTGTTGTCCAGTGACATCAGTCGAATGCCCAGTTTATCTTTATTTTAACTTGAATTGGATCCTTGTCAGGGTTTGCCAGAGTTGTGCCAAAGGCATGTAGCAAAACCACATAAAATTCATCCAGTTTGATGTTTTCTTTGTAAATGCTCTAAAATGGGCTTGACTCTGTCCCAAAGGATCATTAAAGTTCCTGAACTTTCTGGGGCAAGCGCGACCAAGTTCAAAGGAAATCTGGGGTTGATTTATGGTTCTGATTGGAGACCAAGGAAAAGTCAAATTTACAGTTGGAGTTTTATGTTGAGTTTCTTGTGCTCTCTCAGTCTGAAACTCGAAGCAAACATCAGGGGGTTGGAAGTCCACGAACACTGAAACCATTGCTGGTACAAGGCTCAGCTGGTGAAAGCTGGCAGAGCCCAACGAGCTCCCTGGCAGCTCTCACAGGCTGAGGGCTTTGCTCCGGTGCCAAATGAAGCAGTTTGCTGTTCTAAGTGTTTAAAAGATGAATAAAGTGACACTGGAACAAGGCTAAATAGTTTCTTTAGAGATAAGCTGGCGGTTTTTATAGGAGTTGGGCTGGTAGAACACAAGCTCCCGGCCACTCCAAGAATTTTGGAGCATCCCCATCTGAAGGATAAAAAAGCATTAATCACTACCAGAACCTCATTCATGAGAAAGTTGTGCCTGGTAGAAGGGTTGCAACAACTCTGAAAAATCCTGGAGTGTTTTGGGAACACCATGTCACCATTTTGAGGGGCAGATGCCAAATGTGTAGGACAGGGTCGGGAAGTAGGTGTTTTGCCGTTGTCACTTTTTATGGATGACGGTCCTGGAGAACAATGGCTCCAGCAGGAGCCACTGGGAGGGGAGCCAAGTGGAAATATCACATCACAGCCAGTGTTTGCTGTTAGTCTGAAGCCTCAGTGCCTTGCCATGACTTCATGGGCAGAAAGTGCATGTAACAAAAGAACAATGCCTTTTGGGCTTGGAGGAGTGAATGCATAATAGTGCCTGTTGGACAATGAACTCCTTGTAAGATCATGGAAAAACCATTGTTGAAGGTCTGGAACACCTTTTTGCTGCCAACCCTGGCCCAGATTATTGTAGATTCTATTACAGAGTGTTTCAGAGGGTTTGAATGTTTAGTTTGCAGGAATCACCCCTATGTCAATGGCTTTCTGTTAATCCCCATCTTTGCTTTGCTCCATATATCCTGGGATGAGTTAATTCCAAGACGATGAGTTTGAATCAGTGTTTTTCTTGGAAAAAAAATGTTCCAAATCACCAGCATTTCCTTTGCCACGAGTCCAGTGGTGTAGCACAATGAGGAAGTCTGTTTGAAGGAACTGTCTGCTCATGCAGGATTGTCCTGGGGGAAAGACAACCATGGCTCAAACCCAGGAGTGAACTCACTCCCAGGAGCACTGGATTGCTCAGCATTGAGGCCACACGTGAATGAGTTGTCACAGCCTACAAAGAGTCATTGTATAAAACCATCCAAGTCATACTGGGTTTGGACAAATCCAATGGGTAAATAGAGAACCTGTCACACCACAGGCTGAGAGCTCAGTCCTTGCTTTGAGTTGAAGAGATCTCTTCACTCTTGGATTTTTTGTGCAGCACAGAAAAATACAATAAGAGGGGTTTCCAAGTCATGGCTTAATGGAGACCCCAGTGATAAGAGTTGATTTTAATCCTTCTTTAGTTTTAATTCCTTTAAAAAATTCCTTCCAAAACTGACACAACTTTTGAAGAAAGTGGCGACTAGTCAAGAGTCTCCCTATCCAGTCCTATTCACTCATAGGAAAGGACAACTGGCAGCAACCACTTTTCCAGGGGTCTCACAGTTCAGACATAGATAGACCCTCACAACCCACATCAGCATTTCCCTGGTGTTGTTATAGCAGGACACTTGAGCTTGACCTACAGTGTGGGAACAGGTGATGGGCTAAAAGGAAACCAATCCCTTTGGTTTTACTTTCTCCAGGAAATCCATTCATTGCTGCAGGTTTTAAGAGCTCCTATAGGTATGCACATCCTTCTGCATTTCCACCAGCTCCCAGCATTGCAATTAAGGCTGCCAAAACTCCTGTAATTTCCCCAGACCTCTGTCATCCACTAAAAAATAGTCTGTGGAAGAAGGAACAGGAGCAAAGGGAGGCCCTCAATAAAGCGGAATGTGGATCAGTGCCCAGCCATGGTTATCAGGCAGATACTGTGCTGCTGACAGCAAACCTGCAAAGGTTGGGCTTTTCAACACTTCTGGTTAACAGGAGGTGTGATTTCATTTGCATGCTGAGGAGGAAGAAATCTCAGTATCCAAAGTGATTTTGTGCAGAAAAACTCAGGACTTTTGCTACAAGGCATGATGCAACTGAAGAGCATTTTCCTCGTGCCATGCGGGGAAGGAAAATGAAATATTGGCCATCAGAAGCAATATGTTATTTGAGTTCTGTTAAATGGGTTGGACTGTGAGCACGTCCAAACAAAAATCTCTTAGTGCTTTTTTACTAGAGCAAATTCTGGGTTTTTTTCTTTAACACCGTGATGGTTTTAATCACCTTTTTAACTTTTGAGAGTCAGGGACTACCAGTGGCACAGTTGCAGTGCTCTGTGGGCTTGGGCACAGCATGACCCCCACCCAGCCATGTGGCTTTCAGGAGCAGTAGAAACACATCCAGCCCAGATGACAGTGTGGACAGGTTTGGCTACAGCCATCTGTGTAAACAGAGGGACCTCCTGTCCTAGAGCCAGATGTGTCTTTTCCAGATGTGACTGTGACCTTCTGCTCTGAGCCACCTACTGCATGGAGGCTGCTGTCCTTTTCCTAACCCAATGTCCAGCAAAGTCACCAGAGTTCTCCAAACCATCCATTTTTAAATAATCTACTGGTTTTAGATTTAAATAATGTCCTGACCTGGATTTGGGAGAGCCCACACAGCCACCTCTGCCAGGAGAAAATTATGCGACAAGAAGAAAATTGAGAAAAGCCCAGTATTGGCAGGAATGAGAGGAGGCCACCAGCTACAGAACTATTCTCAAATAATTCCACCTTGAACTTCTCACATGACCCCAACAAAATCAGCAAAATTTGTCTATTACAGAATTAAACATTATTTCTAAACACGAGGCATTATTTTTGCATTGAGCTGAAAGGTTGGTTAATTCTCAGTCTCCAGATACAACACAAATCACTCGAGCTATTTGCCATGAGTCATGGCTTGATTAACATTTTTGGCATTTTTAGTGGAACTCTTAAATAATAGAAGTGGCATCTGAATGGAAATTGGAATAGGCTAGTGAAAGGAACAGTGCTTTTAAGGCTTTGCAGAATTAGCAAAAGCCTCCAAAATGTCAGAATATGTTAAAAATTTGAAGCTAGTTGAGGTCTTATTTTTGAAACGGTGTCAGAATCGATTTGTCCTTTATTTGAGTTTTTCTCTCCAGTGCTGCCATTCTAAGTTAGGCAGACAATAAAGTTTCAAGCCAACCCACAACCCACAGCTCCCTGTCTCCACTTCTACACGGCTCTGAGAAGTTCAGGTGTGTTTCTCCCAGGGCTGTTTATGATGCTTGACATTGTCACATCATCATTAAAAACCTCCCTCTTTACTGATGTGAAAAACACATCTTGGAGCTCTCTAGGCCATTTACTTTGTCTGCTCTGTGGATTTACAGGGGATTGTCCTCCCTCCCAGGCAATGGTGGTGTAACTGGATCCAAAGAAAATTCTTCAAACTTTATTGGCCACAGAAAACTAAAGTCAATTGGATAAAAGAAAAGTGTTTATTATGTTTACTCTGGCATCCTAACCATGCAGAATTATTAATCATTAAGATCCAGATATGTAAAGTGTGCTTTTTTTTTTTTCTCCTAAGCAGGGCTTTGCCAATTCATTAAACATCATTAAGCTGAAATAAGCCTCAGCAAGAATATTTTTTCCTCATCTTTTAAAATTATTTTCCATTATCATGCTGCACTTGCTGCACTCCATCAAAATAGTCACCCCTATATTCCTGAGGGTCCAGAGAGGGTAGAAATACTTCTTCCTCTTGTCCTGTATGATTTCTGGGACGTCCTAAAGATGGACATGAGTGTCCACCAATTTCCATTGAGCTGAATCAGGCTGAAGTCATGGAAAATGGAGGATTTTTCTCCCTTGTCCTCCTTTTATGAAGTAAATTAGGACCAATAAGGTTCCTCCACATACAGGGCATATTAAAGGAAATAAATTCAAGGATTCAACACTAGTGAATCATTCTTGCTTCACTGGATCTCCATTCTCTGCTGAAATGTTTTCTCTTGAGGGCAATAGCAGAGGTTTTGTAGGGAAACAGCCTCTCTCAACCCCACCAGCAATCAGAGACTTGTTGCAGTTCCACTTCTGGCACATGTTCCCTCTGAGTGGCCCCTGGTTATCCTTCAAGCCGGATGGTTTAGTGCATTATAGTCCTGGTAACAGAAGATTGGCACAATTCCTCGAGCTCTGTTTTAATAGTGACAATATAACTGCTGAAACAATATTTTTCTTCCACTGACGTATGTAAAATGCACTGGCCAGGGCTGCCAGGAGCTCTCTTTCCACCCCTTTCCCAGCTGATACCTCTAAGGAAGAGCTGAAATTGCCTGGTTTGAAGGCTCCTGTCTCCTTCAGATTTTTGCCTTCATCAAAGAGATCATGCTCCCTTTGAACAGAGGAATTACAGAGCCTCATATGAACTAAACTAATAAAGACCTGCCCCATGTGCTGACTCTGTCTTTGGTGACATGTTCCCATCACTGTGAAACATGAAGGTGCTCCAGGGAGCCTTAGACTTCACTCAGGTCATGGGAGCAGTTCAGTCAGAAGAGCACAGGATTATTCATCTGCCTAAAGGTGGCTCAGTTTTGGCTTTGGACTCGTTTCCATGATATTCAGGGCATGTCATGATTTTATTCTGAAAGTCAAGCATCTTGGGTAACACTGTCTTTTATAAGAATGTTGATCCTGCTACAAGGCACACAAAAGAACAGGGTCTCCTTTCCCTTTCCCTTTCCATTTCCCTTTCCCTTTTTTCTTTTCCTATCTCCTTCCCTTCTACTTCCCTTCCATTCTACTTCCCTTCCCAATCCCAATACAATGTGAGTGCAGAATGAGAGTGGCTGTCACAACTCACCAGGTCAGATTTGGGATATTTTATCACTTATTTAACTTAGACCTGACTAAATGCAACCTTGCACTCATTGGATGAGCCAAGACACAGCAATGAATGTAAATGCAAGAAATTCCTCTTCCCAAAATGTGTCCCCCAGAGTGGTGACCAGCAATTGCAGCTCCACGTTGACATAACTGATCTTGACAGCGCCTGGTAAGGACATAATTCAGTGCTATATTAGATAACTCACAAAAAAAGTTAAACCATGACCTTTCCTTCCTCCTTCCCCTCCTTGTTCCCCCAGGGAGAGGCTGTAGGGCTGTATCTGGGAATTAGAAAGCAACATGGGTGGTGACCCCCTGGTGCCAAGACTGTCATGAAGAATAAACCATATGTTGTGTCTTTGCATGTTGGGAGGTCCCAGCTCTGAACACCCAACAACTGTTTTTCAGCCTGCACAACTTAACGTGCCCAAGAGAACAATTCAGGAAGCAAGAAATGCCTGGGGAGCACAACCAAAAGGGGTTGGCTTATTTGTTTGTTTTCAAATGCAAAGCCAACCGGGCCACAGCACTGTGCCATCAACCCCAGGTTTGCAACCTCCTGAAAAATCATTGCAAACACAACAGCAGCTGTGATGTGACAAAATTCATGGTTCTACCAGCTGGGAGCCCACCACCAACAGCAGCTGGTGACACCTCTTTCCCAGGTAGCTGGGAAAACCATGGCTGAGGTTGGGACAATTTTCTTGACAGAGGATGTGGATGCAGAACCATCCACTTATGGCTCTGAACATGGGGTGATAGTGCCTGGAGCAGGAGCTGACAGAGTACCAGGCAGCTGTTTGAGATCTTGCACGAGAGACATGAGTAGGAATCTCCCCCCACTTTCCACCATCCATCAGTGAGCTTTACTGGCTACTCGCATTTTTGTTCTCTAATTAAAGCTCCTGTCAGGTGCTTTTAAATTATAGCCCCGATTACAGGCTTCAGATCAAAATTCAGCAGGCTTTGGAACCTGCCATTTTATTTAATTACTTGCAGTAAATTATTTTGACACCCTCAATTAACAATGTCCGTCACTTCAGCCCGGCGACGATGAGTGTGAGGAATTTGCCATCTGATCTGTTTTGTCTGGTGGAAGGTGCAGAGAGAAAAAACACCAACTCTACACAAACCTGGGGAGGTTTTAATAGGTTCCCCAACAAAAATTAGAAAATATTAATCATTTCCTTAATTCTATCACATTTGTTTTACTAAAGTCTAGGGTGTATTTTGACTGGATAGAATGTTTGCTGCAGACGTGGTCACTGCTGGAAGGACAGGATGGTTCTTCCTGGGTGTGAGGACAAGACCAGTCACTTAGAAACAGAATTGTTCCCTGTGAAGCTCATTTTGGCGTTAAATATTCATTCATACACAGCAGTGCTTGGTCAAGTCCCCAGTGCATCCAGGACGTGGTCTCTGAACATCCCAAAGGATAATGTGTGTGGCTCATCCTGCGAACTTAACGCTTTGCTGTTTCACTGGTCAGAGCAATATTAAACTCCAGCATTCCCAGTCACTTTAACAACCTTGTGGGTGTTGATGATGGAGCTAATTAGCCATGTTCTCTAATTTATTAAAATCATAAATATTTCACTTCAAGGGTTTTTTTCTGGGGGGAGGGAGAAGAAGGGGGTGGGAAGGTTAAAGGGAGACAACTGCATGAAATTCTTTGGCTGATTAAACCTTCCATAAGGTGCAGCAATATTTTACCTCTCTTAAGTGATTTGGTGGCACATCAGACTTGGCATCTCATTCTTTGCCCTGTTTATTTTTAATTATGACTATTATTTTATTTACCATGAATAACATAAGGACGTGGTATGGTTGGCTGGAAAAGCCAAAGAGCACAAAATCATTTCGGTGTCAGAAGCTTAAATAAAGGGCAAAGGAGCAGCAAAGCCATAAAACAGATGGAGTAAGAAAAGTGTAATATATTGCTCTACTGTGGAAGCTCTAGAAGAATTTTTAATACAGTATGTGCAGAGACTTTGAGGGGCTTTTTTGAGAAGTAACTTGATATCCAAACCTCATTTCAAACAAATCTGCATATCTGGATTCGCTGCCTTAAATAGATAATCTTTGTACTTAATTCTAGTATTGCTGTACCGTTTCCATCTCAAAAAATCTAAAAACTTCTCACATAAAATTCATGTTGTGACCATTGCAGATTTCTCTAAATAAAGGGCAACAAAGGAGCCTAGATCCTGACATGGAAATAAAATGATTTTCCATCCCTTGCCACAGCTACCACTGCTGGAAGTCTATGCTAATTTAGACTGTGATTTCAATCCTTGTTTTTCTGTGGATAGTTCTGTGCCCATGGACATATTTTCCATGGGCAACCATAAATGTAGTTTGTGCTGCCTGGAGTGCTGTGGTGCATGACTTGAAGCTGTCAGGAACAGCTCAGTGCGCCTCAGTTTCCTTGTGCACAGTGGAGATGGATCCTTATCTTATGGATTGGGGTGGGAGAAAAGGGAGCATTTGGAAAAGGTAAAGATTGTGGTGTCGTGGAGCCTTTTATCAGCTGCAAAAGCCTGCGGCTATTGTAAATCATACAGGAGGAGGATGAGAGGGGGAACTGATCCTGGAATGTGAGAGGTGAGATAAAATAAACGGAAAACACCAGGGCTGAAATCCCAGCTCATTCCAGCCCAGCCCTGGCTGAACCCGGGGATGCCATTTCCCTCAGCAGCACATAAAGGGGCGGACAAACCGATGCTAAAATACCTGGGATTACCTGTCCTCCTTCCAAATATCCCCTCCCTCCATCCCCGGCGTGGGAGATGCCAGAGATACACGGCCCATTGTTGGGGGATGCCTCGCTAGATGCAATCTGGTCCTCATTGTCCCGTAATAGCTCCCTTTTCCTGGGGGGGTGGAAATGCAGAGTGGTTGTGCCCAACGAACCATGAAATTGCCACTGCTCCAAGGAACCATTTATCATCAGCCCTTTGGAGGCTCGGTGGGAGACGTGGGGCAGGTATTCACCCAGAGCCGGGATGCTGGAATGCACCAGGGATGGTCCCGGGCTGAACTTTTCAAGGAACAAGTGAACCCTGGAAGCCCATGAACAGAAAAACCTTGCTGGGGAATTGGGAGCACTGCAATGCCATGAAATAAATGGCTGCAGAGCTGAAGAACACATTAGGAGGAACATGGCTGAGGCTTTCTTTTTCCTGCTGTCTCTTCAGCAGAGAGGAAATTTGGGTAAAGCCATTAAGCTTTAATCCCACTGGGCTCAGACCATGTATTTTGTGTCAAACCCATGGTTTCAACGCGAGTGAGCAACTTCTAGAACTGCACAAGGAATCTGGACACAGACAGGCCTCCCTGGGGTGGATTCCTCTTTTAATGACCCTGGCCCCAAGCTTAGGAACTAATTTATAAGCTAAATCTTATTCCTTCTTGGAAACTGCTGCCCAAATCTGTTCCTGCCAGGAGTTCCCACAGAGCTGGGCTGAGGATGGGATATTCCCCTCCTCGCCAAGCTGTGAGGACTGAGCCACCCCACTGGGTCAGGTATTCATCCCAAAATCCTGAAGCTTATCTAAAATTTTTTGCTGTCATCATCAGCAGAAATACAGTTTTGCTCCTCAGAAACAGTTCCAGGATCGCCAACATGGACACGGACACGGTCTTATCAAAGAAATAAATCAATATATTTGCACCTCAAAAGATAAGAAATGCTGATTTCAGCTGAATTTTGCTTAAAATTACAAATCCATTTCAAGTCACTGAGTTTTCTACCACTGGTGGCAAGGGCTGGTATTTTGTCTGGCGTTTGTCAGCTGAGCCAGCCCAGCAGGAGCTTGGTGAGCTGGATAAATTGGGAGAGCTCAAATTCGTGGGGGCAAAAGACACTGCAAATAAATAAAGGAGAGTGAGTTTTGTGAGCTCCTCCCTTCCAGCTCCAATCCAGGAGTTACGAAACTTGATACAGGGAATCCTACGGGGCCTTAGAGGAAAGGAATTCACTCCCACCCATCCTGGGTTCAGCCTAACTCCTCATTTTTTTTGTTACTTGAGCCTATGGCCTGGAAAAGTGTGTGCAGAATTTCTGCCCAGAGTCCCAGCCCACCCTAACCCCGTGCTCCCCTTGTCCTTCTTGCACAGAGGCCACCTGCAACACGGAGAATTCCACACTCCAACTACAGAGCATCCCTGCACAGCCTCACATGTGGGGGGAAAAAAATCTGCTTTTGGCAGGAATTTCCTCCCGGGTGTACAAATACCACAGACACAGGGATCCTGAGCAAAGAGCCCTTCTGCTCACAAGTCACCAAAAGTGCTAAAAGCCGTTTCCACACCACTGAAATAAAGTCCCCGAAGTTGTAGGAGGCTTTTTCCTTAATAGAGAATTTGAACTAGCTGGGACATTCCTTTGAATTGTGCTTTTTATCCAAAGAACTGGTGTGTGCTGCCCTGCTAAATGAATGGTCATTGCCAGATCTCTGGCTGGATTATAACAGTCCCTTCTGATGAGTGTTTTATTAACTGGAGAAATGATGAGATTTTATGGTAATTCCAAATCTTGTTGAGTAAATCAGATTTTACAAGACTTGGCACCCATTTATCCAGTTTCCACCATCCAGATTGTCACTGGGTTGATTTTACCCAGGGAGAAGTGTAAGATAAATGCCTTAATTTCTCTTTAGCTTTTCAATCCATGGTGTTACATTTGTGCTGCTGCTGTGTGAGGAGGAGGTATTGTAGTCTCTGAATATAAGAACACTGTCCTCTGTTGATCAGAAAGGAAACAACTGCTGCTCATGCATTAGAAAGCTCTGACAAAAAAAAATCCCATTAAAATCTCACTGAGAAAATCAACTTCAGGTCCATAATTCCCCTTCATGGCTCTTTGGATATCTCCAAAAATCTCTGTATTCTGGGGTTTGAGGGCTCCTAAATCATTCCCATAAATCACATATCACACTTCCTTGTGTGTTTTGGCAAAAATAGTGATACATGGGATTGATCCAGAGCTTTCCAGTTATTAATAGTACAGACCTTAGTGGGCAAAAAAAGAAATGCCCCACTCGCTGAAAGTATTATCTGACTGATGCTGTGAAGAAGAGTGAAAAGGGAGGTAAAATGAGTCAAAATGAACAAAATAAAGTGCATTTTGAAAAGCCCAGTTTTTAGATGACACAGGCACTATGCCTGGCCACAGTTTGGATTAAACACTCAGCTCTTCCTCCTCTGCATCCTCCCACTCCAACAGCTCCCTCTCCCTTGATGAGAAAATCCGAATGCAATGAATTTTCTGGGAAAAGAGGTGTAAGCAGCTGAATCAATAGTTGTGTGTTATCACCTCGACCTGTCGACACACAACATACCGGGGCTCCAGGGGGTGGTGGGAGCTCTGGGAGGGTGGAAGCTCCAGCAGGGATGCTCAGATGAGCTCCTGCTGCATCAGCTCCCAAACCAGCAGCATCCTCGCCCCTGTCAGCACAAGGGCAGTGCTGCGAGATGCTCTCTAATTACTGGAAGCCAATTAACAATGTAACAGTACCTGACGTCCACCCTGAGGTGCAGCACTGGCAGGAAAATGTTGCTCCAACCAGGGCAACGTTTAATCCCTCCACAAATTGTGTTGTGTCCACGCTGGAGTGAGTTCACAGGTGAGGTGTTGCCCTGTGGCCATTCCAGCTGATTTCACATCCCTGTTTTTTCCAGCCTTCTCCAGGACAGGCTGTGTGCCCAAAAGCTGCTGCCTGGAGAGGAATCCAGCTGGGTCCCAGCTCCTCACCCCTACAGACAGCGGGAGGAGAGGTGTGTGCTCCAGGAGGACAATGAACTTGCCACACTGCAGGAAACAGGGCAGAGAAACACGTGGTCCTTTCTGCCTTCTCCAAATTTCAGCTTCAGGCATTCAGGGGCTACACCTATTTACTTTAGCCCCAGGGTTGTCCTCTCAGGGTGTTTCTCACCACTCACTTGCAATGATCTTGTTGTCAGAACTGCAGTGCAGCTGAAATATTGCCTAAATCCTCAAAAAAAAAAAAAAAGAGGAGGCAAACTGAGATTTGAAAGGAAACACCAACTTTTGAGTTGTTTTCCTTCATCACCTGATGCCACAGCATCACATCTTGTTCTGCAAACAAAAAGGACGGGCAGTGAATAAAGAATTGAATAAAAGCTGGGATTCTCATCACAGCCAAGAGCTACAACTTTAAGGCAGGGACCATATGCTGCAGGACTTGTTAATTAAATCATGCCAATTAGCCACATAGCACATGGGAGGTTGAGCAGCTCCAGGGTTCAAAGACCTTCGTGTCTCAGGATTTGGGGTTTCCACAGGCTGAGCTTTGCAAGATTCTGACCCAAAGCCGAGTTCAGCTTTCAGGCACTACTAGACATGAACGTACTGAGTGTGTGTTTTTCATTTCATTTTCTTTTCATGGCCCTAAATATACCAGGCTGGACAGGGCTTGGAGCAAACCTGGGATAGTGGAAGGTGTCCCTTCCCATGGCAGGAGCTGGAACGAGATGAGTTTTAAGGTCTCTTCCATCCCAAACCGTTCCATGTTTCCGTGATCACTCACAATTTCACCTGCTTGGCTGTTTTCTTCCTCATACACTCACCCCTTAGGATCAGACTGAGCTCCTCACAGCTCTTTCCCTTTGGGACATCATGGTTTTTACCTGGATGTGACAAGGAAGGTGATGACACCATCACTTACAACTCTCCAGTCCAGTCTTGCTCTAAATTAGTCACTTGAAAGCAACAGCCCAGCACTCAGCTGGCAAGAAACTCTGGGACAGAAATTTTCCATATGCTATTTTTAATATGAAATGGGTCTGAAAGCAAAGACTGGGACAGGCTTTTGAAGCAAAGAAGGAGGTTCAAATGCCAGCTGTCCCTATTTAGGAAGGATAGCTTCTATTTTTTAAAAAACAAAATATCTCTTATTTTTCCATTCTGTCCTTCTTTGAAAGCTCTCACGGCCCAAAATATGTCAATGGACTTTAAAGGTGTGTCGCTGTTTCTCTCTCCTAAAAGTGCCTATTTATAACTTCAAAAATGCCATGGGCAAGCCTGGAAGAGGGCACAGAGAAGGGTTTGGCATTTTAGCATGAGAATGACAGAATAAAACAGGGGCATCGTGCAGTGGGTTGTGGATCTTGCCACGATGCTGCAGAAAACACCCAGAAATTACAGATTTCTGAAATCAATTGGCTATTGAACAAAGCCAAGTGACTCAGGCACAAAAATCCTAATAAATATATGAAAATGGAAGAGTGTCGAGGTCAGACACTTCATGTGAGCCCAGCCAACCTTCTCTGTGCAGACACTGGGGCAAAATTTCCTATGAAGGCTCAACCATGAAAAGAAACCACTTAAATGTTTCCTACTGGTTGAGTTTCCCTGCGTCAGCTCTGGGCTCTGTCTCCCTGACCCCAAGGCATGGGAGAATCTTTCCACCTCCTCCTACCAAGCAAGGAAATGACTCTTTTACCAGCTAAAAGCAACGTTTCCAGTTTGCTGGAAAGGCTGGTTAGGGTGTCCACCCACTGAAATGTGAAATCTGAGCTGTTTTGACTGGACACCGAGGTCTCCAGGGTGTGTGTTCTGATGAAGCGCAATCATCGAGGGGAAAAACATTCCTGATGCAAACACTGTCGACTGTGAATGTGAAATGCTTCGTCCGTGGAAATCCCAGGGCTGCTGGAAATGTGCGGCTCCCACAGAATTCCCTGCCAACGAACTCCTTTTAAGGAACGACGGCTGAAAACAAAAGTGAGGCTGCAGCAGATCCTTCTCCAAGGGACGGTCGTGTCACACGCCGGGAGGATGCAGCGCTTGGGCTGAGCCTGATTTGGGAGTAGTGGGAGGAACAAGAGCTCAGATCCCTTAGTTTGTTATATGGAAAAATGTGTTGGAGATTGTAAGTGCGAGGGGAGGGGAG
>VXBA01002171.1:2801239-2850016 GCA_013399895.1 Serilophus lunatus
GAAAGGAAAGGAAAGGAAAGGAAAGGAAAGGAAAGGAAAGGAAAGGAAAGGAAAGGAAAGGAAAGGAAAGGAAAGGAAAGGAAAGGAAAGGAAAGGAAGAAGGAAAAAGGGAAAGGAAGGAGGAAAGATAGGGGGGACAGAAGGGAAAAAATGGGAAAGGGAAAGGAAAGGGAAAGGAAGTGCAAAATTAAAAAAATGAGAAAAGGAAAAGAAAAAAAAGGAGGAATATTGTTGCAATTCTCTGTCAGAATTTCTGGCAGCAGCACTGGCTCCACTGGGTCCCTGCTCTGTTGCCATCAGTGGCTCGAAGGACAAAGGACAAAGGACCATTTCCAGGAGGTGTCTATGGATCCAGACTCACATCATCAACCTGTGGAAAGGGCTGGAAAAGCAACTCAGGCTGAGTGCAGACAAGAGTCACAGTCCTGCCCATGGCACTGGGGGAGCCCCTGAAATGCTCAATTCTTAGTTGTCCTCATTCAGATTGGGAGAAATCCTTCCCTCCTCCTAAACAGTAGCATAAAGAAAATGAAAATAAAAAACTTGTGCTCATTACTAGGAGACAAGCCAGATAAACCTCCTCTGGCTCCAAATAAGCCCTTGGGAGAGCAAAGTCTGTGAATCATCTGCAGTAATTTTAACTGTGTCATGGGATAGACCAAAATACAAGGCAGCCCTATCGATTTCAACAGATATTTCTAACCCAAATTACAGAGCTAGTGAAAGTCCCCTGGGAATGTATCCCAATATTGCTTTCAATGGCTCTCCATCGGGCTGGGAACTGCACGTGCAGAGGGGGGGAATTCTGACTGCAGCTCAAAGTTCTGGAGAGCTGCTGCCCAGTAGTGCTGGGATAAACCTCAGGGATCGTTCACTCATTTATTTATTGTTTCTTTCTTTTCATGACAACAAGTCACCCCACTGTGCTGGTTTGAAGTTGCAAAATTCTCATAAATCATGCAAACATTTCTTTTGCTTCTTCTGTCTCTCTCTCCCTGTCCTTTTTCTCTGCATTCCTCTATGATAAACATGGCCAAATGTGGGGTTTTTTTGCTTAATCTGCAGGGAAAAATGACCAATTTTTGCTTGCAGGCTGAGAACTCTCTCCAGCATTCAGCTGGAACGGATTTCTACCCCTTTTCTTAACCCCCAAACAATAGCTCTTCCCTTTTCTCAGTGACTTTCTAAGAATAATAATAAAAAATTAATAATAAAAAAATTAGCAGGCAATTTTTAAAATTTGCATAATAAATTTAAAAAGAAAAAAAAAGCTAAAACAAACATTATTTTCAGTGACAAAGAGCAGACAGATTATAGAGCCAATAGGATGAAAGAGCCATCCTGGATTTAAATCCTTCATGGATTTAAAATCCAGTATTTATTTCTGCTGCTGTTTTAGGACACTTCTGACCAAAAGCTGCAATTTGAGTCAAATATTTCCATAGATTATGGCAGGTCTCCTGTGATCCTGGGGCTTGTGACCAGTTGGATATTCATTCAGACTGGTGAGGGAACAGTTCACTTGCTATTTCTGAATGCACAAGCAAGGAATTGCTGCCAAACTCTTTGCAGACTCTGCACAGTCCAAGGGGCTCCTGGGTTATCGTTCTGCTCAAGGTGGGAGTCAGCAAAACACACTTTTTGCCTTCCCCCAGCCTTGAGGCCAGGCAAGGGGAGAGCTGCTGCCCTGGAAAAATGGGAAGAGCCAAAAAATACAGCCATCTGCTGAAATTCTCACAGACTTCTCACTGCAGCTCATCATCCTGCTAAGGGCAACTGTGCTTTTGGGCTGCCAGAACAGCTTTTGCACCAGTGAGGATCCCAGAGTGACCTCCAGGCTCTAGGATCTGGTTTATCCCTTTGGAAATGTGTAACATTTATAGCAACAGGCACAGAGAAGAGAAGGGACCAGCCATAAACAACAACCTTTGCTGGGCAAGGTACAATAAAGCAACGAGCAAACTGTGGTTTATAGTGCTGTTTGCTGGGTAAACTCAACAAACATCAACTCTCCTGATGTTTGTAAGATGTATTTTATGATTCAGCAAGATGACATGAAAAAGGAGCCAACGACTCAGCCAAAGCTACAGCAAGTCAGTGGCAGAAATGGAAAGAAAATCCCAAGGATCTGATTCCAGGCCCCTCCTCTGCGTGTTTTTCATGAGAGAAAACGTTTGGTTAAGTGCTCTGAATGGCCTGCAAGTTGAAGCCCAGGAAATCTATGGTTTTCATATTTGATGGAGTGAAATGCACCAAGGGATAATCAAAGCTTTATGTACCAGCCTTAGAGAAAAGCATTTCACAATGCTCAGAAAACCTTATTACTTTCTTAAGCAGGGGAATGACTAATGGCACACATATGCTGAGTCCCTTCCTCCAGCTAAAACCACGGATGAAAGTGCACAGAGATGGATTCAGAGGTGTGGGTACAGCCAGGGGGGACTTGCAGCACAATTAGTTGCAGAGATACAAATCTAAATTCAGGCAGTGTAGCCACAAACTTTCAAAACAACCCCCTTTTTTTTAAGAACTGATGCCAAACTACCCGTTGACAGCTCAGCACCTGGCAGGACAGGTCCTGTTTTGCAGGTGGATGGTCCTGGAGCTGTGGTGGAGTAAGTGAGGAAAATCCAAATTGGGTGAGAATAAAGGCCACTCATTGCTGTGGGGAAATACCCCGTGGGTGGAATGTATTGTTTCCCTCTGCCTAAATCCATCCTATTTCTCCCAGGAATGAGCAGTGACACCTGTAACAGACTGAACTTGCAGCTAATGGCATCTTAATCGAATAAAAAAGATTTTTAGGTTGTTTTTCAATGACCAGGGTATGGTTTCGATTTATTTGCATTAATCTAGTGGGAAAATATCCTTAGAAATAGATACTGGGGTGAAAAGTTTTATGATCCAGTGGCAGGAGCAGCACATAAAACATGAGTTTGCCATCTTTTGCAGTTTGCACACAGTAAGGATTGGGAGCATGGCCTAAATAACTCTCCAAAGAGATTCTCCCACATTGGCACGACTTGGAGGGAAAGGGCTCACATGAATGAATCCTAATTATGTGTTCAAGTTCTAACAGATCCATCACTTACAGTAAGAGCTTTATTTTTTATGCATAGACATGATATTGTCCCACCATGGGCTGTGTTGGGGTAGGTGCCATTTCTGATGGTGGATGTACACGTATCCTTCATGGACATGCTCCACTACAGCTGGGAGGAGTCGTGGTTTCTTTCTGCTCTTCCTGGTTCCACAGCCTGGCCAAAAAGTCAGTTTTATGGTTCCTGCATCCTGTTACCGGCTTGACCTCAAAGAACCTCTGTCCTCTTCTCACTATTCTCTTATCACACATTTAAGCTACCAACAAAAAAAATAAATATTGGAAACAAGCCCCCACTTTTCCTTGCTGAGATGAGTTGGAAGATTAAAACCCAGCTTTTCAAGGTGCTGTTTTTTATTTTCTTGCTAAAACTTTCTCCAAATGACATTTCTATTGACCACACATTGATTTCAACACCATTTGGCAATCAGAGGTTTGGCCAGTGGCCTGGTGACCAGAAGCTGTTCCAAACCACTTCTTGGATTCCATTGGCCATTTCCTTCCATGATCCGTGGGGTTTCTGGGATAAGGAATTCTATTCATTACTGTGTAATAGGTAATGAGAGTGTGGTTTTATTTGTACATCTTAGATAGCAGTGAGCCTGCAACAGCTTCAGAATTCCCTCCCCTTGCCTTTCCCATTATTAGGTTAATGATCCTTTGGATTCGCCTCTAAAAAGCCCTTTCACACTGCGGCTGCTTCTCCTGCTCTAAAGCCTCTGCCAACTCTTAATGCAGTAAAGGGGGGGAAAAAAATTTAATAAAGTTCCTTAAATCTCAGGAAATGAAGCTTTGCCTCCTTAAGTTCCTTTTAAGAGTGAATGTTCCACTGTGGCAGCCGAGAGCGTGCCGAGGTTTCGCGTGTGGCTCCTCTGGGCTCACGGATTTATGGATAACGAGCTGCTCCCCCCCAGCAAGACCCCAAACCTGCTGACCTCGGATTTTTGCCCCTGAATGGCTATTTTGGGGTGCAGCCCACACTCTGGAAAGTTCACAGCAGAGAATAATGGCTTTGTGAGCCCCGGTAACACCAACCAGCTGGGCAGGCACAGCCTGAGACCCCCAGCTCAGGGTCGCCGTGGTCACCTACGCCCTCAAGTCCCAAATTCCTCCCTCTGAACTTAACCCCAGCTTTGAAAAAGTGGGGAGGGAAAGATAAGAAGGAAAGCAAATCCCATATAACTGTCTTTAAATAATAGAGGCTGGAATGGTTTCTTTTTTTCCTTTTGCTTCTTTTTTTTTTTTTTTGCCCTTTTTTTTTTAACTACTGCCATTTGTTCCCTTGTAAAAACAGAGGGTTGAACCTTTCAAGCCTCCCAGGCGTCCAGTGGGAATTCCACCGTTTGAGGAAAAAGTTCAAGGATTGCTCCCACAGTATTTAAGAAGAGAGAAAATGGTGAAAGATGATTATTTCTGTAAACTCCTAAGAAATAACAGTTACTCAGCAGCGTTTTCAGTTCTTCCCACTTTCAGAATGTGTCAGAAATGTCATATAATACCATATATATAAAATATGTATTATAATAGTATGTCATATAATAAAATACCCTATGATCCCTGTGAAATTTCCCTCCTGTTAGGCTTTCCTGGCACTGCAGGAATGAAGTAACTCACTGGTGCATTTATGCTCTGTAAAATATTCAAGGGGTTTTTCCCCATTAAAAGGCTTTCATGGGCTTGCAGATAAAAATGTCTTGTTTCTGTGTCACCCTTTCAAGGAGTTGTGGCAGTGATGGGATTATTGGAAGTGTAAAATTATGATCAGAGCTCTGAGGTTCTGGTTTTAGAAGGAGTGTTGCCTCCTCAGCCCTCCTTATTCCCAAGGAAAAACCTTGGAGCTGTTTCTGACAGAGAGAACCAAACACCTGATGGCAGCACATATAAAGAATCTTCAGTGCATTTGCAACAGCTCCACACTTCAAGTTACTGAAGTCACTGTAGGGATTTGGTTTTATTTTTAAATGCTTAGAATTGGATGCTTTGAAGCACCAAACAGCTGCTTGGGTCTTGTGTTGCTGAAATGCTGGTTTATAATTCTCTGCTTTTCTGATCCTTTTGCAACAAAACCAAAGGCACTCTTTATTTAAGAGTCCATTCAAAGATTGGATTTTGAGAAAAAGGATAAATGGCCAGGAAAGAATTAAAAAATTAATGTGGCACAGTAAAGGTGCAGGATCTCAGTCTGGAGGAGACCAAAATGACTTGCAGACATCCAGCTCCTGCTGTTGGTTGATTGTGTGATATTAATGTTCCTCTGACTCTGTAATCCAGAGAGTTCTATCATTTTTACCATTGATTTAGGCCATATGACAGAGGATCCTCCATTTATAATATTTGCATTTTTAAATCAAAAGCCTTTATAGTAGCGTTCTGACTGATGCTCTCATTAACAACTCATTACATTGTGCACCAGCTGGATGAGCAGGTTTCCATTGAAATGTGCCAGGACTGCCACAAGCACCCAAAAAGGACCCCCCCTGCGTCATCCAGGAATGCTTTGGGTATCCCCTAATGCCTCTGAGTGCAGAAATTATCATATTAAAGGTCATTGATACTTAGTTTTTTTCACAGCCTTTGGTCTCTAATCACTGGGAGCTGAGACAAGGGGTTGGGAGACCAGCTCTCCAGTCCTATCCCATCCACCAATAT
Source organism: Serilophus lunatus (assembly GCA_013399895.1). Lineage (NCBI taxonomy): Eukaryota > Metazoa > Chordata > Aves > Passeriformes > Eurylaimidae > Serilophus > Serilophus lunatus. The sequence goes on from VXBA01002171.1 coordinate 2,806,989, forward strand.
GGCAAGGAAGACTCTAAATTATTGTTAGAGGAGAAAAAATATGTCTTAGTACTAAACAGACCTTTGCATTCTCTTCTTTCTCATCACTCTCTGCAACAAGCAGCTCCACATCTAAATTCTCTGCTTCCCTTAAACTGTAATCCAAAGGTTTTGAGGGCATCTAGATTGTCCCTAAAATTTCCTTGCAAAGCAGGTGAGAAAAATAAAGATTTTTGTGGATTCATATTCACCAAATGGCTCCAAGTCCACTGGGCAGATTAAAACTACTGTCCTGGCATGGATCACCAAAAGCTCTGACCTCTCTTGGAGGTCAAGTTTTCCAAACTTTACTCAATTCTGTTGTCATGGTCCATTTGGGATTCAGACCTCCACAGTTTTCTCAAAGAGTAGTGCCCTCATAACACCACAGCTTTTGGGTAGAGAAGGGAAAATGACTTTATATGCAACATATCTGTTTGTTTTTTCAGTGGGAGCTTTGCTTTTTTGGGCTCTGCCAGTCTCTACTGAGGCAATGCTGTGAAACAACTGACTGCTTGAGGACTCAGTGCTCTGTGATTAGATCCATCTAATCCAGCTCCCCCTGGGATTCAAATGGGAGCAGAATTGAATCCTTATGCAGCAGACAGGCTTGAAAAGTTCATTCCCATTTTGGAGATTTCTAATCCCAGAGTCCCTAGATGGAAGGGTTTCCACAGGCTGCAGTGGACTTTAAATCAAGATGGAAATGGGGTGTTTTGCTGCGAGCAGAGGGACAAATATCAGTGCCAGGGGGATTACAGAGCTCAAAAAATATTTTCTCCATGTTGGATTTGGGAGATAAACGGGGGGAAAGCCCCAGGAACACTCACACGCAGACAAATTCAATGGTCACAGCTCACTGAGAGTGAATTTGCTGTTGAAGGGGCAGAAACTTTGTGGCTGTTGTCAGAGCTGGGTGAGCCAAATTGAGCTCATGTGGAAGGATCACTGAGGCCAGGTCAGGCCAGGATACAGGGGGATGAGAAAGGCAGAGAAGGGCAGGACTGACATGAAGGATGGGGGAAAGTCCTAGAAGTGCATGTGGCATAAGATTAAACTGTCCCCAGAGCATTTGAAGCACTGTGGGACACAACATCTGGCCACCAGCTGCTGCTCCAGAAGAGCACTGATTGCCAGCAATTCCTGTGCTGCATCCACCAGCCCCATGCAGGTGTCCCAGGTATGGATACTCCAGGAATGGATATATGGGCAAGGCAGCACCTCCGGTTCAGCTTGGATTGGGATGTCCCAGACAGAGATCTGCCAAATAAACCTGACTCAGCCCAGAAGGAGGGTGGACCTGATGAGTAAATCCATGAGATCTGTGGCTGGAATGAGCAGAGGGTTTCTAGGCAGGCTCAGAAAGCAGCAGTGGCTCTGTGCCAGCTCCCATCAGTATCACTCCATTTGTTCCAAAGTGCAGTTGTGCCTCAGCAGACACTTAAATAGCTCTGACGTGATGGGCATCCATCACCATCCCATCCCTCCCCGTTCCCAGAGGGAGGAACCTCTGGGGCTCTGGACCCTGAGAGACCTTTGGGGAGATAAATGAATCCTCCCACAGGGGAAGGAGGCAGGAGACTGATGTTCTGGGCAGGGGTTTGGGGTGAAGCAGGAGCCACAGGTAACACTGTCACTGGGAAAATCGATGGTCCCCACGGAGCCACAGCAACACTGGGAGTGTTTTGCCCCCTGTGCTGAAGGACAGTCCCACTTTAGCAAAAAAACTTCTTGATGTGAGAGTAAATATTTTCTATATCACAAAACCTGCAGCTTTTTGCACCTCAAAAATATCTAGGTTTTAAATTTTATTCTGAAATGTTATTCCTAGAAATCGTTTAGGGTTTTAATTTTCTGCATGCATGGGAAAGTGGTGGTAGGAACCACTGTGTTATAAAAGGGAATATTTCATGCAGAAATATCCTTTCTCACTCTGGACCTTAAAATGTAGGCACTGACTGACCCTGGTACATCTGGGTGGTGCTGAGCCCCTCTGCCAAGTCACTGAACAATCCCCAGGCTCCCACAAAATCACAGCTCTGCAGGTATTAATATCAGAAAAGTCACAATTTGTATATTCCCAACAATCCTGTTGGGGGATTCCCTCCAAGAATTTGAAAAAGAAACATATATGGTCTGTACAGTCATCTGATGACATGATTTCCAGCAAACATCCAGGAAGAATAAATGTTCAGGAAAAATATAACAACTCACTTATTTGGAGGCCTTGGGACTTTGAACATATTTTCTTTATCTATGGTCTAAACAACAGCAGCAGCTAATAATTTACTCAAAGTCATCCTGCCAAATTTTCATCTTTTAAATTTAAATTGATCAAAATGCTTGTTCTCAGACTTTAGTGAGGAACCCAACAAGCACCAATTTGAATGTGGCCATAGTGGAAATGAAAAAAAAAACCCAACAAAATCCAAAAAGAAAGTGCAGCAAGAATACTTATGAATAATCACCCATCGTAATAATTTCAGGGTTCTGAAGTTTATACACTTGTTGAGACTTGATAGTAAATTCATGATGATGGAAAAATAGCCAGATGATGTCAATTATCCTTGAGCAAACCTGGAGGAACTCGAATGGGCTGAGTGGAGCTACTTCACATTTACATGAGAATCTCCTCCCTCAATTCAAAGCCAGCCTATTTGTTAACCTGCTTGCAGGGTGTTTTCTTTTTAAACTCTGGTTTTGTCAGGCTGTTAAACACCTCAGAAAAATTGTTTTCAAATGCAAAGAAAAATGCTGGCTGGGCAGATCTGTTTGCCTCAAGTGATGAGTGACAGCACAACTCACCTTCTTCTGCAGAAGTGTTTGTACGGACACACAGCAGGGAGAAATGGTCTCAAATTGCACCAGGGGAGGCTCAGGTTGGATTCACTATCCTTGGAGGTGTCCAAGGAATGAGTGGATGTGGCACTCAGTGCTCTGGGCTGGGTGACAAGGTGGGGATCAGGCACAGGTTGGACTCAGTGATCTCAGAGGTCTTTTCCAACCTCAGTGATTCCATGATTCTACAATATCCAGAAGGTGGCTGAGTGCAAGGGGAGTTACCAATTCCAGTGTCCTCAAGTGTGGGTGAAGCTCATGCTCTGAAAATATGTTCTCAGAGCTTGCTGTGCACCAGAATCCACTGATGCAACATTTGCAGGCAGTGGTGGGTTAAATCCCCTCCCACAGCAGGATTAGCTCTCCATGAGCTCCAAACTCATGGATAGTCATACACCTCATTTAGAGGATGTTGCTCCAACAAATTAACACAATTTCCTTCACTGGCTTGCACTAGACTGTGCTGGAGCAATGCAGGCCAGAATATAGAATATCCTGAGTTGGAAGAGACCCACATGGATCACCAAATCCAACATGGATCATCAAGTCCAAACTTGGTAAGTAAAACTGACAAACAGGATGAGAAACCACACAAAACTTTCTTTCAGCTTGAAAGGGGAAAAGAAATATGATTATCTTTCTCTTCTTTTTTTTTTTTTAAGCAATTATTTCTTGTTTCCAAATTCCCATCTATTTCCTGGTTCCAGCACAGCCATTCCATGGGAAAGCCAGTTCTCACGGTGTTTGCACAAACAGGAAGCATGTGAATTTTCAAAAGAGACCCTATTTTTATGAGAGCTCCCACTGAGTTTTGCTGACTCAAGAGACCTTGGCCTGAATTTAAATAAGCAACTTAGGAGTAACTGAACTAAGTCTTTGCATATCCAGTCTCCTTATCTGCAATTCCTTTTCCAAAACAAAGCAAAGAGCCTGACTCAAAACGAAACCCTCTGCCCACACTACTGACTCACTGAGAGGCTGGTGCAGGTCCTGGTAGGAGAGGAAGGCTCTAGGACTCGGAGTGGTTATAAAGAATCCCATTTTACTGCTGCCAAATTGTTAGGGAATCCCAATTTCTTTCCACCCATGGGAAGGGGATCTGGCCAGAGCTGTCAGAAAGCATCACTTCCCTCCATCCTGATGCTGCACAGCCCCCGGGATGTCAGAAGCCCTCAGTGCTGAAGGGGATGTTTATTTCTGTGGGTGGTGAGGTGGAGATTTTTTATCCTCTTGGCATCCTCTTGGAGCAGCACCAAGTCATGCCATTCCCTCTCACTGCTCTTCAGCTTTGGCTGGGTTTGCTCAGCCTTTCCAAGGGATGGCTTTGGATGCTGTCCCCCCTGGCAGGTGCTGTTCAGGCCCATGGAAATAAGACCAATCCCACCAAAACCAGTCCAAGCGCCTCTCTGGGGTCTGAGGACTGTGATTTTTATTCCAAGGTGGAAATTGAGGCTTTCTGGGGTGGGTGCTCTGGGAAACAACAGGCTTTTTGAAGAATAGGGTGAAAGGACCTTTTTGTAACTTAAATTCTTTACACTAATTTTAACAACTCTTCCAACCCCTTGAAAATTGCCACTCTGAAAAAATAAACAGGGCCCATATTCAGCCACTGAACTGGCACACAGGCTTTGCTAACAGTAGCCAGCCTTATTCCTGCCTGGAGAAATGAAGGGAGAGAGAGGAAGAAGGAGGGAAAGAAAGAAAGCGAGGGCTACTCCAGGATAATTAGCCCGTGGTTGGATTGGGCTGCTGACTTGGGGCTGGTTTTAAGTTACATGTAAGCAAGTGAAACGGTATATAAATAATAGCAGGGAGAGAGCTACGGTGGAAAAGCCAGCCAGTGTCTGTCTGGCTTGATGTTCTGGCATTCATCAAGTCCTGGTGTGGTTTGTGTCACTCGAGCCAGGGAGCTGCCCATGGAGAGCACCCTCCAATGGGATCTGCTGGGGGGGGATCTGGCACCCCAAGAGGCATCACTGAGTGGGGAAAATCCCCAGACAAGGGACTCCCTTGATTTACAACCCCTCAGTGAAGTTTTTCTCTGATGAGCTATAGATCCTGCCCTGAGAGAGCCCAACATCAGTCCTCAGGACCATGTTGAGGTGGCTGATGGATGCAGCTTGAGATTTGTGTTGGCCAAGGGTGGGTTTGGTTCAGGAATGACTTTCAGAAAGGCTGCAATAGACTTGGTGACCCAGCAAAGTGGTATTCACAGCCTTATGCCTTTTCCTAGAGACCCTCAAGAGCAGAGTAGTCTTTTAAGTCTGAAAAACAAAGTGATTGATCAGGAACAGGTACCCTTTGGGTCTGGCTGAAAGAGATTTATCTAATCCCTCAGACCAGCTTCCTTTAATAAGCAGTTCTTTCTTATGACTTTAGTCCATGTCTTTTGTTTTGTCAAAAATGATTCAGTTTTTTCTTTTTATTTTTTTTCCTTTCTTTCTAATAAATTTTTTTCAAGCACAGAAAACCTGCAGGATGTATTCAGAAGTGAAAAATTTTATCACCCTTCCTAATATACAAGTATCACCTGGAGGGGCAAGTCCCCTACATCCTACATTTCATACATCATCACAGTTTTGTCTTCTATTACATTCTTGGATTTTTGGAGGGTGGGGTTCTCTCTAAACTCCTTTTCCTTTTTTTGTCCTCTCTGCTACCCTTCCTCTTCATTCCTCCATCATTTCCTGACAGTGTTCTCTCTTCCATCCTTCTCATTATCTCTGCTGACAGGACATTTCCCCCATCTCTGACAAGTCACATTTTCAAACCTGTTAGATAAATGGAGTTGAGTTTATTTGTTTGTCATTACACAGAAGAAATTCTGAAAACCCTTTATTTGTAAACTTTAATTTTATATTTTTGACTGGGATACAGGAAAGAAGTTGATTTATTGGTTATCTCCACCATTATATACACTTCTCCTCTTCCATTATGGACTTACTGTGAGGGCAGGAGAATGGTGTTATTTTCCTGGCAAATCAGAAGCATAAATATGAACTCAGCAAGAGATTTGGAGGGGAAACACCCCAAAACAAAGCCAATCCTGAGAGTGCAGAGGCTGTTTCTTTGAGCAATTATGATTTTTTCTCACATATTTGTTGCCCATCTACCTGTTCCTCTGTGTGCAGCACTGGGTGAATTCTGTTTGTTTTGAGCACTGGGAGAAGCTTAAACATCACTCTGGGTAAAATCCTAAAAAGCAAATCAAACAAAAAGGCCTTACCACAGAGGATGACTGCAAACACAATTTCTTTTAAAGTTTTACTACCACAGATCATGCTTTTATGTTAAAAACACTCTGTTCATTACCAATGGCCATGGCACAAGGAGGAGACAAGAAGGAATCTTTATGAGATTGTTGAGACAATAGTTATTTGTCATAAATAAAGTCTGAGCCTGGCTGGTCCAGAGCCAAATATTGCAAGTTTGTCCTGGCAGACGTGGTGTTACATTGCAAACATGATTATGTCATGTTTAATGTGGAGCTGCCAGCTAGAAAGGCTGAGACAGCACCTTGGAGGCATGAGATGAAGGGATCATGGGATGCAGGGACCATGGGATGCAGGAATTATGGGATTCAAGGATCAACCAGCCCTTTCACTAACAATGGCCAAGAGCATTCCAGGTGCTGAGATGTGCTACCAACACACAGATGATGGGTGGAGAATAGAGGAAAGCAAATAGCAGGTGGAATTCTGGAGAAGCACAGCTCCAGTGCTGAGCATGTTCTTCCAGAGCTCTTCCAGAGCCAATCTGGAAGAGGTTCCAGCTCTTGATGTCCATCACGTGCTGAAGACACAGATTGGAAATACCCAGGAAGAGAAACCACTGAGGTTCAGCAGGGAAGAGGGGAGCAGGTGCTGTCATATGACAGCAATATGACAAGGTGGGCAGGCCCTGGATCAGGGTGCCCAGAGAAGCTGTGGCTGCCCCATCCCTGGAAGTGCCTGGAGCAACCTGGAATAGTGGGAGATGTCCTTTCCCATGGCAGGGGGTGGAATGAGATGATCTTTAAGATCCTGTGATTCTGTGGTTCTATGAAATCATGAATTTTTGGTCTTTTCTTTTTCCATTTCATTCACTGCTGCTCTGTGCTGGGTCATGGAGACCTGCAATGTTCTCAGTGCTGGATGATGCTGCATGTCTTGACCTTGAGTCCAGCAAAGCAACTGACAGTAAACTCAACCTGACTTCAAATATTTTTTTAACATAGAAGCACAAAATCATTAAGGCTGTAAAAGCCCTCTAAGACCATTGAGTCCCACTGTGAACCAGCACTGCCAAGGCCATCATTAACCCATGTCCCCATGTGCCACATCTCCATGGCTTTTAAATCCCTCCAGGGATGGGGACTCCACCCTTGTCCTGAACAGCCTGTTCCAAGATATGTGTTCTTATTGTAAGTAATACTTTTTCAGAAACCCCTATGGATCAGCCCCCAAAAAAGGGATGGATCAGTACTGGAAAATGTCTATGGAATAGGCTGGATTTCAGTGCAAAAGCACAAATGACCATCCAGGTCAGTGTTTACACGTGGCCACATTTCTGTGTGAGAGCAGGCATGTGCTCAGAGCACACCCCAGTGCACCTAAAACTCACAGCTAAAAAGTCCAGGCTACAAAAAAGATAAAAAAGAAAAAGAGGAGGGAGGGAAAAAAAAAGAAAAAAGAAATATTTGGGCAACTGGAAGGAATTATTCTTTCTTCCATGGCCTGGGCTGTATTCATAAATCATCCATAATTTTTTAGATGTCTAGAACAATGTTACCATTTGATGAAATAAAATACCGAACCTCTGTGACATCATCTTTTATCTTAAGAGTTCTGCACACTTGGTCATGTTCCTGAGCCACATTTGTTCTGCAGATATTTAGACCAAACCTGACATTTTATGGACTTCCTCCTGCTTGTGCATGTGTTGGAGACAGTTGTTTGGATTAGCACGATCAAAAAATTTAACACAGCCTTTCAAGATCCCATTTTCATCTGGGTTTGCACAACACACAAGAAAGCATTATGCCAAAAATATGTTTTTTTGAAAACACATACACTTTGTTGTGACTGTTTGTAGCTGGTGAAATCCTAGGATGCCCTGATTACCATGACCTGTGTGCTTTCATACAAGCCTGAGATATAAAAGCACTGTATACAAATGAAAACCGTTAGCTTTCATACCACATGTGTTGTACTTATGCCAGTGGGAAATGACAGAGAATGTACAAGGTCATGGTTTACTAAAAATATAAAAGTTTAACATGTGGTGTTAATAGAACACACAACAGGGGTCACTGGTACAATGGAAAATAATTCATTTCCAATGTCAGGCCAAGTAATTCACTAGGAAAGAACATTTGAAAATGTGTTACTTATGTCTTTCTCTTTCTGGTCTTTATGATGACTTTTAGGGAGAAAAATAAAAGCAAAATAACTACTAATAAAAATGCATAAATAATATGCATGATTCAGATTTCAACTGTGTCAGAACAAACCAGGCACATCAGCCCTAGAGGAGCTGGCACAATTACACCAGTGTGTGTAATATCAGCATTGTACCCTCTTCTCCTGCCTCATGTTTAACCAGCAGTAAGCACTAAATCCCCCCCAGGATGTGTTTGAACCTTGATCAGTGTCTCTGCAGCTATTGAGGTGCCTCAGCCTCAAACTAAAGGTGACAAAACCCCTTCCCAACAGCTGCCTAATCCCTGGAGGTGTCCAAGGAATGACTGGACATGGCCCTCAGTGCTCTGGGCTGGGTGACAAGGTGGGGATTGGGCACAGGTTGGACTTGATGATCTCAGAGTTCTTTTCCAAATTAATTGTCTTTGTGATTCTGTGATTCTGTCAGCTCAGCATCTGTGTGTCCAGCAGTGCATTCCACAAGTGCAGGGACTTGTCTGCAGGGACCAAGCAGTGAAATCCCACCAGAAATCACAAAGTTGGTGTCACCCTCTACATCTCAGCTTGTCTGATGGCAATCCCCAAAACAATGCAGCGGGATGAGCCTTATACAAGCTGTAGTGACAGGGCACAGTTGCTGGGTCCTCTCCCTTTGCCTGTGACATCCAGCCAGAAATCCCCTCTCACCACTCATTCTCCCCACATCTCCTGGACCACTCTAGGTCCCATCACCTGCACATATCCTGGAGGCTCCCCACTTCTCAGGCATCTCTAGTTATTTGGAGGAAAAAACAATTAGAAACTGATGTTCCAGAGTTGCTCTTTGTGACTGATGGATAAATCTGTGAAACGAAGTTGTGCTGGGCACCACAGCAGGTGCTGCTGACACAATGCTCTAAGAAGAGCATCTCATGTGCCTCTGGAGTCAAGCAGCTATTGCATTAATGCTGGGAGAGCTGATGCAGCACTGTGACTAGGAACATCCCAAATAAACCTGCCTTCAGCACCCGCTGCAGCTCTGCCTTCACCTGCCTGTGCCAATGTGCCACACACTGCTCTGTCAGCAACTTTTGCCTGAAGAGAGCAGCAGGTGAAACTGTTTTTCTTTCCTTCACTCCCTTGCTGAAAGTGTTTTGATTTCTGGGTTGGCTCAGTCCATTTATGTAACGTGCATGTCCCCGTTCTGAATAGTTAAACAGATTGAAAACATGTTTGAACTGGCTGTCCTTCCCCTCCTGTCTCCTGGTGTTTCTGCTGCCTGGCACCAGCACCTGGCAGAGATGTTTTCAAGCAAGAATGGTCATGGTCAAGCTAGAAAAACTGTTGGAAAGCATCTCTCAGCTGGACCACAAGACCCATCCACGATGTTTCCTCCAGGCCTGGTTTTGTAGGACTCGGCTCAAGCCACCGCCAAGTTTTGTAGGTCAAATCCTGAACTGTTTGTCTTCCCCTGGGAGTCCCAGGAAGAATTGTGAGCGAGGCCTGCGGGCTGATTTGTGCCCATCTACATCACCCACAGTGTCCCTAAAGTTTATGGGATTCTTCCAGTCTGACTCAGTCAAAGGATCATTAAAATAATACAGTGAGAAACAGTATAAAACCCACGGCGGAGCAATTAAACGGAGCAGACAGATGGAAAGATGGATCAGAAGGAAATGTGTGCTGGGCATTGAAAAACACAATGTGGGGGTTGTGCTTGTCTTTTCCCAAAAACAACTGGGAGGGTTTATGTCACCTCTCAACTGGAAAATACTTGATTACAAATGTTTGTCTTTTTATCTCCTGCAGCCCTTTGGATGCACTAAACGATCTTTGCTGATGGCATCGGGTAATGATACTCATTTCCCTCTCTTTTTGAGTGGCAAATGCCAATGTGAAATTAATCTTTCATCCACAAATGTGTGTTCAACACATCCCAGTTGCTGTGATTAACAGCCTGACATAAAAAATGTTACAGGGCATAGTACACTCATAATAAATTCCTAAGAGATGATATTAGCTGGCTGTTGGAAAACCAGCCATGTTACGACACATTGAGCTCCCTATAAAGGATGATATGTAGTGAGATTCCATTGCAATACTATGGATGATATGATATAATATGTTGGAGTTGGTTTTTTTTTTAGTAATCCTCCAATTTTCTAACATTGTCCAAGAATTCAAAACTAAATTTTGAAAGACATGCTGTGTGTGATACATAGCAGCATTTTCTGTGGGTTAGGGATCATGGAGAAGCCTGCTGAAGTGAGAGGAGTCATCCCACTGAAACATCAATACATCTGTAAAATCACTGAAGAAAAATAAGAGTAAATAATTGTAGCACTTAGAAAAGAGAAATAACTCAGAATATCGTTTTACAACCCTCTTTCCTGAGCTTGAGCTGGCCTGAGTAACATTAAATCACTTTCTTGGCAGCACAGCCAGCCCTGCCTGCAGTGCCCTGCAGGTGAATGTGGCTGGTAACCTGTTCACCTCCTCCACAACTGCCTGCAACCAGATAAACCCATCCAAGCGTCCCACAAAACACATTCAAAATGGAGAAGAGACTTATTTGTGTGTCTTCATACATATTTACAGTGATTTCTCATCTCCTAAGGAAGTGGAAATCTTGTTTTCCTTAGGAGCAAAGGCAGTATTTGTTACTGATGCACTGGATTATGAAGAAATGAACCTGTTTATTTTAAAATAAAGCATTAAAGCAAATCTTGCAGATTTGCTCATGTTTATGCTCAAAGAGACAGATACCCTGGCAATTATCATGGGGACATTTTTAGAAACTTTCTTAATTGTCTGGCCCAGTGTTTTGTTATGACACGAAGCAAAGAGCAGGGAGAGATGTGGTTTGTCTGTCCCCTGCCAAACCATCTGATTTTCACTGTTTGCTTTGTTAATTTAAAAAAGTAGCAACAATTTCAAGAAATTACCCATATGATCAAATACAAGTGATAGTTGTATCCTCCACTGGCACAGGATGGGGAACCAGATGTGTGTGGAACTGTGGGGAGGGAGAGGAGGGAAGGAGAGAAGGATGCACAGGACACTGAATTGACAGAGTTTGCTTTTGCAGTTCTCCCTCTCTGCTGCTCTTTTATGTCACTAATCACAATTAAATAAATTATTTCATATATGCCATCTTAATAATTTGGACTATGTACCTTCTACACCAATTCTGTGAGGATGTCCCTATAAATGGGGGAACGGGTCCAAAAATTCAAAAGCCGACCAAACTTTTAGAAAGTTTTCCTTTTGTCAAAATAATTTAACATCCATCTGAGGGGGAAAACTAAGGTGAGATGGTTGAGTTCCTCATGGGGATGAGGATTTGCAGGGCTGGGATGGAAAGTCAACAGGAAACTTTTAGCAGATGTTCATCAAAAGCCATAAAAGACCCAGGAATAACTGAGCTCCCAGGAGGGTCATGGGCTGTTCAGTTGAATTTGAACTTGATGATCTTGGAGGTCTTTTCCAACTTAAGTGATTCCATGGTTCTCTGATCCCTGAGCCAACAATGCAGGCCAGGACAAGGACATTTAGGGGGAACCTAGATGGCACTCAAGACTTAACATCCAAGCCTGCCACAATGCCTCTGTCTCCTTAGGAAGCCCTTAAAACACAGCAGGTCAAACTGAGGTACTCAGTGTGACCACAGAATCATTTGGGTTGGAAAAGGTCTCCAAGATCATTGAGTCCAGTCTTTGACTGAACCCCAGCTGGTCAAAAAGGGCACTGAGTGCCACATCCAATTTTTTCTTGATCACGTTTCATTGTGATCAGGGCCATAATCAAGGCTGGAAAAAGGTTTTTTGCTTCTTAAACGGATTTATTTCCATCTAATACCTCCTAAAACCCCCTGTATTTATGCAGAAGAAAAGAGCGGCACGAACTCAGCGACACCCCTCAGAAATAAATCACACTCAGGCCTGAACAGGGCAAAAGTTGGTCAAGTAATCAGCATCAAATTAACAAATTGCATGTGCTCAGGAAGAAACAGGGTGTAAAACCCAGCTCCAGCCCCCTGCAGCCGGGGCAGGCGATGGGACAGGTTCAACACCAGGTTACTTTCCCACAGCGGGTTCCCTGTTTGCTCAGACGGATCCGTCTGTCTGCATCTATATTTAACTAGTCCAGAAACAAAGTGAGATAACCAGGTTAAGGTTAGTGCTCGGGGTACGTGGTGCCCGTGTCAAACAGGGTATCCTGGTTACATAATTAAACGCTTTCCTGTTGGAGTAATTAGGAGCGACACGCTGAGATTTATAGAGGTCTAATCGTGGCAGACATTCTCAGCTCCCTATCTGAGGGACTCAGCCTGTGCTTCTTGCCAGGTTCTCATTTCCACTACATTTTTGCAGTTGCAAAATTAGATTAAAAAATGAGACGAAAGCATGAAGGCTTCTCAAGAGCAAGAGCGAGCTGGCTGCTGGTATTTTTATTTCCTTACTTACATGGACTTTTTGTTTATGTGTTGCTTCACTTTAAACAAACTCTCTCTTTGTCTTTTCCTCGACAAGGGCTGTCTAGATGGAAACAGGGATGCAGCCAGCCCTGCTCTCACTGGGTGTCATTGAACCTCTCTGGGAACGATGAAGCAATGCCGACCAATTTTATCCCATTAATGTATGTGAAAAAGATGAAAACTGGCCTTGACACAAATGAAGTTGGGCAAAGCTGAAAGCTGCCTGGCCGTAGCCAACGTGGCAGCAGCGCAAAAGCCTCGGAAGATGCGAAGATTTAGGGCTCTGACTCACAGACGGAGCAGATTAAACTCAGGCTTCCCACAGCTTCCTGCCATGCCCTGGTTTAAAGTCTCCCTCCTCCACAGCATGGACACTTCAGCCGCTGGCACAAACACCAGCGCTTTGGCAAAGGCATTTTCATGGCACCTGCCATGTGATTTCTGTTTCTCAGTGATTTCCATAATCTCAGTGGTTTCTATTTCTTGCCTCATTTTTATAGGAGGGGAAACTGAGCCATGGAGATGCTTCACCCGAAATTTTTAGGGCTGGCTGGTCAAAGGTGTGTTTCAACATCTTACAAACCTGCACAGGGATGTAGGCAACCTATGGAAGTATGTCAATATGGAGCTGAAAATCAGGTTTTGGGGATTGTTTTTTCAATGCTTTCCTTCCCAACCTCTCACGCTACAATAGAGAGAGACATCAGATGACGTGTGAGTGCCAATGTGGATAAATCATCATTAGCAGGACAGGAAGAGTATTTCCTCTACGTTTTCTTAGCCTAGCTGAAGAGAAACTGATGAGAAGTCTAGGTTCAACCTCACTCCCATCACCAGGCGTGTGTCCAATTTCCAGGACAGATTTTTTGACTTGATGATCTTGGAGATCTTTTCCAACCTTAATGATTCTATGATAATAATTAGTAATCACATCTAGATTTAGTTATCAGAGCTGAAGATCTCAGGGATTGCTAATCACAGCCCCATTTCACATTCACAGGCATCAATATGAGTTTAAGTCAGTGGTGGACAAATTAAATGGGCTCACACTTCCATGGGAGCCATGGGATGGCGGGGACAGGTGTAAACTCCATCCTTATGAGGATTTTCCCTTTGCAGGGGTCTTTCAGAAATCTCTGGTGCAGTGGTGTTTTTCGGGGAGGATTTGCCTCCCTGTTACCATTCAGCATCTACCAGGCTAGTGAAATGTGATTTAATTTCTCATCCATATGACCTGGTCATCCATATTGTGCTTCAGTGCTGAAAAGTTCAGAATAAGCCAAGAGATTCCTGGAACACAACAGTTAATGAAGAAAAGTTGTCTTGGCAAGAGAAATGGTCTCATAGGCTGGTTCGAATATATTAAAGGTGAAATGTTTTGCAATGGGGAGGATGCACTTTCCAGCCCGAGCTTTTGAGGTTGAGTTTCCTCATTTGCATTCTTTTGAAAGCACAGATAAAAGCCTGGAGTCATTTCTGCTTCCTTTGCTATTTTGAAAAGTCCAGGGGCTAACATGGAGATGCTGAAGGATGTGCTTGGTGCACACAAAATAAAAAATTGAGGGGAAAAAAAATCCCCTGAAACAGGGGAAAACTCAGGGTTTGGGCATGTGCTAACAGGAGATATTGCTCCTCTGATTTGAAGGCTGGTGACTTGCCACCACAGTGAACCAGCTCTCCTGTCCTGCGCCTCTGTAACAGCCTCAGCTGCAACGTTTCATCAGGGAAACATGGAATTATCCTCTTCAGACCAACCAATATCAGAAGAAGGCACCCTGGTGAGCTCTTTCCCATCCTGGATACCTCTTGGCTGCCTCTCCTGGTGCATTCCATCCTTTCACATGGGGCTGGTGCCGAGCAGGGCAGCCCATCCTTGCCTTGACAGGCTCGGCATCCCATTGTCTTCCAGGCTGCTCTGTTTATAAAGGAGATTCACCGGTAGGGCAGTCACTGATGGAGCAAAAGCATGTCTTTAAATCATTACTTTGCAGCTTGAGAGTCCCTCCTGCCCCTTTTCACACGTTCCTGGTGGAATGGGGTAAGTCCTAATCACGTTTTCACGCCGGCCTGTTTGGCTCCTGCTGCCGAGCGGCCGCAGCTCCACCGCCCGCCTTTGAAGTGTATCTGAGCTCCCAGTAGCTATAAGATGACACTTAAGTTACACCTCTGCTGCATTCTTATCTCTGTCAGTGGTCTTTGAATCGCTGACACATTGGCAGCCCGATGGCCCTTCTGGTGAGCGGGTTGTCCCCTGCGTGACCTTTGGGTTTCTGAAGAAGACACCTGAAACCCCAAATGGAAGGGATCAGAGGAAGGGGAATCCCACCTCTTCTTCATCAGCTGCCAAAGAGCCGTCTCTCCTTCCACAGGAAACAGCATCTGTCTTATCTCTTTATTTGTCTCCCTGTTTTAAACTTTTCTTTTAGACATTGGACCTTTTGAAATCACTTCTTGTTTTTCCTTCTTTTCCAACTCATTTGTGAAGCAACTCTCCTCCAAGTAAATCTCATTGCAGAAGGGAGGGTTTCTGGAGGGAAGGAGGTTGTGTTGAACGTGCAGAATAAAGATGAAGTCCCAGAAAATGTCTGAGTTTTTGGTCAGCTGAAAGAATGTGGGATATAAACCAAGCAACACTGCCTCAGCACAAAGCAGATTTCCCTTCTTCTGTTGTAGTTCCTTTCATTTCAGTGTGGACTCCACTAAAAAGGAGCAGTATGTTAATACTTTTCTATAAAGATTAAAATTCTAAAAAATTCTCCACTCAACTTTGGATAATGTTGTAGAACATCAAAGAGCATCTGCCTCTCTTCACCTGCACTTGTTTTTCATTCTCATTCCTATAAAGTTACACTGATAATAAATCTGGACTTTACAAGCTTGTGAGTTATTTTATAGTGTTCTCCAACATGAATGGAACAATCCCAGAAATGGCATCAAGCCTGGTACCACCTGCCAGCAAAATCCTGTGCAGTTACTCTTGGTGGATAGAAATGGAAGTGCTGATATGATGGTACCAACAGGTTTTTAGTCCTCACCTCCCAGCCTTGGGTTTGCTGGGTACCGGTGGCAGAAGGTCCCCTGAGCAGTACAGGGCACCATGGGGCCCCTGTACTTGTCAGATGGTCTTGGGCAGCGCCATCCAAACCTGTCACTCACGACTTTGCTTTCTTGCCCAGGCAGAAAAACAGAGCGGCTCTCATTCCTCCTCAGAGGACCAACTCACTCTTGAAAATCTGCTGCCAGCACCATTCCCTCTTCCAAAATCCCTTTTTCTGCCTCCTGTGCTACAGATCCACAGCCCCATTTGCATTCGTACTTTTGAGCCATGTAACGAAGACCAGAAGGGCTGCTGTGATGGACAGAACTAGTCCAGCACTTGCTGGATTTTGATGAAAGGCAATTCGATTTCCACAGCCAAGTTATTTAATGAGCCTCTAAAATTACAGCCACAAATTATGCACATACAAAACTATGCATTTGTGCACTGAAGAGGCAAGATTTCCAAAACAGGAAGCCATTGGTCTGCATTAAAAGCAAAACCCTGCCTGCAGAGCTGGTTCCCCATATCAATGTGTGTAATTATTCAGTCTGCCCAGCTAACACAGAGGATTGAATGCACAATGGCTCTGTAGGTACCCACCTCACCATTTCCACATTATAGATGTCTCCTGCTCTGTTTATACACCCATTTGTGCTGCAAATTTATGTCTGGAGCAAAGGAAGGACACGGCTCCCATCGCACAAGAAGCGAGTGCAGCGTTAGCTGATGTTGAGTAGGGGGGTAATATTGCCTTAAACAAAATACCTCCTCCTTCCACCCTCGGGGATTCAACACCTGCTTAAACAGCTCTTTGCAAGATGTCTGAGATGTTTGTAAGTTTGCAAAATTTGTGCACTGTGAGAGAGGTGAGACCCTGGCACAGGGTGCCCAGAGAAGCTGTGGCTGCCCCATCCCTGGAAGTGTCCAAGGCCAGGTTGGAGCCCCCTGGGATAGTGGGAAGTGTCTCTGCTCCACCAACAAATGTTTTTCAAGTCCCAGGTTTTGAGGGTGGTCATGATCTGTTGTGATGAGGTGACAGAGAGATGGAGAGCTCCTTTTCAATACTCAAAGTTTTAGAACAGGCAGAAGAGGAAAGGTACATGCCACCCAAATTAAATTATTTTCAGTGGATAATCCTTCACTCTTGCTCAGCAGTTGACGTGTCTGCCATTGAGGAGGGGTTTGATCACTTCTTGTCTTATCTCTTCATCTACCTGCTCTCTTTTTATTCAGCTCCTGAGGCCTGATTGGCCCTTAATTATAACATATCCATTTTCTCCTCTCACTTTAAGTGGTTTAGAATCTCATTCTTTTTTGGGGGGTTGTTTGTTGTTTTTTTTCCCTGAGATTATCATAAAAGCCCACTGAACACTGACCTGTTGTTTTAAACCTGTTGGCAGGCTCACATCAGATAATTTTCCATCATGTCTTGTGACCCTCCTTTGCTTCATCCTTCCCATTTCCAAACAGCCTCTGAGAGCAGCAAGATTCTGCCCCATCAAAGGCAAAGTTCTGTGCATCTTCAAATCTCAACTATCTTTCCTTGCTCGTAGAGAATTGTGTTGGAATAGCTGTCAAAAAGGTTCTTGTATTGATTCCACAAAGCTCAAGAAACTCTTTAGGAATAGTGGGAAAACAAATCAGTTTTCTGTCCTCGAAGTGATTTTTAGAGTAGAGAAAGGATATCTGACAGGCCCCCCCAGATGACCACTGTCTTCTCCAGAGCCATAGGAAGCGTGATGAAAACTCCAGAGCTGCAAATATTATCCTTACACAGAGCTGTCTCCAGCACACAGTCCAGTTTCCAGAAACTCCAGAGCTCTGAGCCACCATTTCTTTTTTAGCCCTTGCAAACCCCTCTGTGGGCACTGCAGGCAGATGAAAGGTGACATTGGCCCCCTACTCAACGTCATAAACTTTTTTGTTTAACTTTGTTTTCTGACTTTCTCTTTCTTGTAGCAAGTAAACTGCTGGTTTTGCCAACTCTTAAAATGAGCACAGTCTCAACTTTGGCTTTCAAGGACTTGCACAGCCACCTTCAGTGTGCAAAATCCAAGAGCACTAAAGAGATCTCAATGCACAGGCAGCCGTGGCATGAATTTATTTTTATTTCTTTTTGAGACAAAATGCACGTCTTTGTTTTCCATCATGTATTCCCTAATCCAACCTAAGCTGCTATTTAAGCACAGCTTTTTTATCTTGAATACGTTCTTTGTAAAACCTGACCATTTATAGAACATTATAGAATCGAAATTCCCCAGAATGCAGAGACAACTCCCAAAACTGGAGCTCCTGGGAGAGCAAAAGAGCTTCAGAAATAAGGAGAGTTTCCTGTGCAGCAGGAAATGCCAACACACACCTCCCTGGGCAGAGCAGCATTGGCCGACTGACCTGAGAAGGAGGTGACAGCAAGGCTGGAAAGGCTGATCGTGGCATTTCCTAAACTTAGCAACGGATGAAATTCAGAAAGGTGCAGCTCAGAATAAAGCTCAGACTTTTCAACACAACTATTCCTTCAGCAGTTAATGTATGGGACTGGGAGAGCTGGCAAAAGAGCTGGTTAGGCAGAGAACTAGATGCTTTCCAAAAACAAACAAAAAAAATGAAGAGGAAAAAACTGTAAGGAGGTCATGGCAAAGTATGGAAAGATTTCATCACTAGCAAAGAGATTTGAGGTTTCATTCTCTTCCAGTTTTTTTCTGAATATCTAAATATTTTGGGGGCAGGCAGGCGGGACAACATGATTCCCACAGCACTGAAATCTGCTCACAAAGCTGGAGTGAGCTGCCAGACAAATACTGAACAGTCTCACACTGCAGCAACTGAGCTGTGCTCAGCAGTGGTGACTTGAGCCAGTGGTGGGGGACAAAGGTTGGCCAAAGGCAGCTCAGCTCCAGCACTGGAGTTGCAACATTGAGCAACTTCACGGAGGCAATTTTAAACCTCCAACTCAGGGATCAGCTGTGACTGCAGCATTTGGCTCCTGCCAAACTGGGCACAACAGCCTTGGAAATGTGCAGCAGAGCATCTCCAAGAGAAATCTTTGGAAAAGCCCAAGCAAAGGAAGCAGTAGAGTTGGTTTCAGCAGCTTGGAGTTGATGGAGACCACTGCAAAGGATGCAGAGAAGTGGAAGGGACAAGTTTCCACCCCGTGTGCCAGTGTTGGCCCAGGGAACATGTAACATAATGTAAAAATAATATGCTATTAAACATAATGGACTGGTTGACCCAAATGAGTCAAAGGAAGAAAATCAAAATTAAATGTTTCTATGGAGCTAAATTAAAATGATTTGCCATTATTACAAAGAAGTGGGAAAGCCAAAATTCGGTCTCTCACCTTTTTGGAGGTTGTAAATTTATCCCAAATTCCTGCATTTCATATGTAATTTAGACAACATTCCAGTGCGGATAGAAAATTGCTCCATCAAAAAATGTTGGCTGACTGCACCCAACAATTGTTGATATGAGAACCAAAATGGAATTTGGGTCAGCATGTTGGTCAGAGCAAAAACACGGCACAAAAATGCACACATCCCTCTCTGTTCTAATAATTTCAGCCATAATATCCTTTCAAATATTGCTTTCTTGCCAATACCAGTCCATACTAAAAGCAATTTTCAAGGCTGTGCTTGAATCTTCCAGTCTTTCCATGTCTGTGCACCTGTAGGAGGGGAAAAGGACACTTTGTGTGCCCTGAATGAACAAGGTTCAGCAGGATGGACGTGCCAACTGGGATGGTGAGGACTGCAGTGGGCAAAAAAACAAAAGGTACTAGTTAAGGTACTAGTTAGTAAGTGCCAAATATTTACCATTATGTAATAGGAATAGGAGTGGATTTTATTTTGAAGGATGTCTGAAGCCGTAGCGAATGTTTCTCTAACTACAGAGAACTCAGAGGTTCAAGTGCTTCAGGATGTATAAAATGTGGATTTTCCTCTCGTATATTTGCTGTTTATAACAGGTGTTTATGGCTGTACCATACAGTGTGGGCTCAGTATGAGAAAGGAAGAAGGTTTCACATATTTCCAGAAAACTTGCCAGTTCCCAATAGCCTTCTATTTCTTTTAACACTGAGCTGGAAAACAACAGCCTCCAATTAACAACAGCCTCCAATTAACAACAGCACAAAACAGATGAGGCTTGACATAAGCTGATCCTAAGGAGTGCCAAAAGATCTGACTTTGGGTTTAGTTCACAACCATGAAAGTGTGCTTTAAATCCACATTTTCAGCCGCTTCACAGGGACAAGAATTAACATTTCTGTTGCAAATTGCATCTCCAGAGTGCTCGGCACACGTAACCTGGATTATCCCTGAAAACAGCCAAAGGTGGCTTGTGCTGGAAATGTTGAGGTCTTTGTTGAACCAGATCAAGGTCATCACCTGCAGGTCACAAAAAAGTGCCATTCCTGGAAGCTCAGGAAGGTTAGGAGAAAGGACATAATCCCTACCCATCTTCTACCAGGAAAAAACATGCTACACTGTCTTTCTCCTCCCACAAGGATGTTTTCTATCCACATTTGATCCCTGTCATGATAATCACTCGAGTTTCTTTCTGCTTTGATTTCTAATCCCACTTTCACTGAACTCAGGTCACCAGCTTCACTTTTTCATGTGTCCAAGAGGAAAAACTGTGGATGTATCTCTGAGCATCACCTTGACAAAGACAGTATTTTCAATGGCACCACACCTCAAGCATCCAGACTTTCACCTTGAGCATTTTTATATTACTCAGGATGCAGCAATCCCTGTTCCTGCAGACCCTGCCACGGAAGAGAACCAGGCTCTGCCACATTTCAGTTGTGTTGCGCCTTTGTTTTTCAATTCCCCAGCCAAGAAGGTAAAAGGGGGGGAAAAAATTATGTGGGATTTCAGTATACGCAAAACATCTGAAACCAACGTTTTTTTGGAACGTCTTGATTGCAAATAAAGAAAGAGGTGACTTGAGATTTTCATATTTTCTTGTGTCTTTGAGGATGTTTCTGGTCTTTCATCCCGTTTTGAAGGTGCGTCACCTAATTATGGCTCTTTCATCCCTCTATTCCCTGGTTAGAACATGCCAATCCCTTTTACGGCAATTGATTATGACTTGGAGGTTTCCACATTCCAGCCAGTTCAGAGAGCTGGGATATTTGTGAATACCTGAATAAACTCCTTTAATCCAAAAACAAACTCCACCTGAAAGCAGCGGTATGAAAAGGCCATTCATACGGTGTTTTCAAACTCACTGGTTCATGGTTTCTTTGGATTTGACCCGACTTCCTGTACTAATGGTCTCTGAATGCATTCCCAATTGTGGCTTCTTGCTCTGTAAGGCACCCAGCATTTACAGGGCAGAGGAAAAGGAGTTACACAGCAACTGCTTACACAGAAAACTGCCTGAAAGAGCAAAAAATGTCCCTGAAGTTAAAAGGAAACATCAAGTGTACAAACAGCCGCCCCCTTCTGCTAAAATTTTTAAAACAAATATTCCCTCGCTGTCGTTGCTTTAAAAATATCTTGGCCCCTTGCAGATGAAAAATGCCTTTAAAATTATCACTGCAATTGTCATTCCCAAGTGTGAGAATTGACACTTTGCTGATTAAGGAAGGGCCGTGTTTAAGTAATCTGGGAACATAAGTGCAAATGTGTCGATGAGCTCATGGAGAGGGGAGAGACCACAGAGGAGATTTGAGATCTCTGCTCCTGATAGCCAGGGGACAGCACAAGATCACCAAAATCACAGGGAGCAAAATGTCTCAGCTGCTGCCAAGATCAGGCTGACATAAGGAGATTAAAGTTCCCAAACACACATAATCACCTAAAGCAAGTAATAATTTTGGAGGCTGTGAGAGGATTTAGAGAGGTAGCATTACACATTTTCACTATATTTATATAGTTTTTAATATATTTTTCTTATACATTTCCACTGCCAGAAACATGACTGTGGTGTATGTCCTTTGTTCAGACTTGGTATGATCACACCATTTAATTTGGGGTCAAATGCTTCATCAACTGGTGAAGCCAAGTCCACCCAAACAAATGTTCTCAGCCTCATGAGTTCCTACAAAACATAAATAGAACTACTCAGGGGTGTTCACCTTTTAAAGGTCAGTTTGAAAGCTGCAGGTGGGTTTTGGAGTCTAAACTTTAACAAGTTTGGCCCTGAATTACAGATACTGGTTTGTCAAAGCCCCCATCCAAAGCTCTTCCCAATATTAAGATCATAATGCTGAGGCTCAGCAGCCCACACTCACGACGACAAGCTTGCACCCAAGAGCCCTTTTAAAAAGTCAGTTGGTTCTTTTTGTAAAACTTTTTCTCAATTATTGCCTTCATAAAGTTTTAATTGAGAATGTCAAAACACCAGACCCACAGGTAGGCCCTTGTGATAGAATTCCCATTATTTGGAGGGCTGAAGCCATTTATCTGCCCGTGAACACAAGGGACCTTGGTTCCAGTATCCTGTGAAAGGCAGGATCTAATGAGGCAGAGGAAAGAAGTGACAGGTTTTGGCTTCCTGCAGCCCGTCCTCGGAGATGGAAACTCCCGGTGTTGACTGACCAGCTTGGCTGAGTGATAAGCCAGGATGGGTTTGGGCACTGGGCCAGAACGGGGACAGTCCCTCCTTCAGGAGAAGATGAATGATTTCTGGGAGGGGCGCAGAGGTTCAGGACTCACCTTCCATCTGATTTCCCCCCTTGCAACGGTGACATTTTTCTCCCTGGCACGGAGTCTCTGTGTCACTCACGTGGTTGCCATCTGACTCTGGATTGCCCAAGATGTGCCAGAAAAGCCTGTTCCCTGGAAAACAGACATTCCAGCCTGGAGAGCTTGGCGGTTCTCCTTCACATACAATATCCTTGGTAAAGGAGAATTTTTTGGAGCCTATAGCCAACATTGCTTGCTGGTAGTGGCTGTTTGCCTACAAAATAAACAGGACCAGAATATGCCTCATTACAGTCACACAGTGGGCTTTATTTTTCTCTGACATTTCTGGAGGTGATGCAGAAAATGAGACTCTCTCCAGAGTGATTCACACAGTGGCCAAAGAGGTCTCTGTGGCTGACAGTAAACTGTGTGACCTACCCATTTCCCAGTAAGGATCCAGTGCCTGGTGCCAGCACGGGACAACAGGGAAGAGGGAACAGGGAGGGAGGGCTCTTGGAGAGACACTGGGTTTGGAAACATCTCTGGGTGAATTTTGAATGTTAAAAAAAAAAAAAAAAGGAAATGAAGACAAAGTTTTAAAAACAGCAAAACAACTAAACCTCCTCAAACTGAAGCCAATCTTTGATTCCTTCTCTGAAATGACATCATCACATACCCAGTGCAGCCACAAAGCAAGACAGCTGTCATGGGCCTGCCTTGGGAAGGATATATCACTTCCCTTGGAGAAATATGGAAGGTATTGTCTGTAATCACAGCCTGCCCCAGGCTGGCCAGGGGGGCTGCTTTTTGCAATGAGATCCTTCTGCAGCCCTTTTTTGTTTTCCCCTTGGTCTTTCACGCAAATTAGATGACTCCCAGAGGCTGGAACACTCTCCATAGCGGCTCTGAGCATCCACAGGCAAGGAGGTCAGAAAGGGATGGAGTTGGAGAGAGAGCCTGCTTTGTGTGGATGTGGCTGCTCTGAGATGATGCCTGCAGTGTCCCCTGGTGCCATGTGTTGCTGGTGGCATTTACTGCTGAATGTCCTCGTGCTTAACCCCATGTGTGCCAAGCTGTACCTGCCTCCTCTAGTCCTTCCCTTATTCAGTGATGAATCAGGAGAAGCACGAAGGGTCTTGTCCTGCAGAATGATGGAAATGGGACAAGCCAGCAGTGTTTCATTGGATGTAAGTCAAAACACAGAGATTGTATTGCCAGGAATCATCATAGAATGGCCTGGGTCAGATGTGACTTTAAAGATCAGGTTGTTCTAAACCCTCGACATGGGCAGGGACACTTTCCACTATCCCAGGCTGCTCCAACCTGGCCTTGGACACTCCCAGGGATGGGGCAGCCACAGCTTCTCTGGGCACCCTGTGCCAGGGCCCCACCACCCTTCACAAGGAAGGATTTTTTCCTAACATCCCATCTAAATCTACTCTGCTAATTTAAAGCCATTCTGCCTTGTCGCTCCAGGTCCTTGTAAAAAGTGCCTCTCCATCTTTTTGGAGCCTCTCTTCAGGTACTGGAAGGTCACAATTAGAGAATCACAGAATATTCTGAGTTGGATGGGGCCCACAAGGATCATTAAATCCAACTCTTAAGTGAATGGCTCATAATTAGGTCACCCCAAAGCCTTCTCTTCTCCTTGTCTTGCTGTCAAAGCAGGTCATCACAGAGAATGGAGAAACTAAAACCCCAGGAACAGAACTTGACTTTGGTCTGGGTTTTGATACAATGAATATCATGGACAGAGGGAGTTTTACTGTCCATGACTGAAAGGAGAGAAAAGGAGATTGAGGTTCCCCAGAGATTTGGCTTTTGATGGTCAAATGTCCTGCAAAAGCACGCAGACATCTGCCTTTCAATAGGCAAAGCTGGGTCAGGAGAAGTTTGTTCCCAAGGGACAGAGATCAGGGCCCTGCCTCGCTCCACAAACTGCAGTCTGGCAAAAAGATGGACAAATGCCATAGGAATCTGAATGATGTAGTATTAGGATAAGTTTAGTTCATATTTCATTCTTCCAAAAGTCTAGCTCCATTAATGAAACCCATGTTTCGTTGTTTTAGGGAATTTTAAGGCCAAAGGGACCATTAGATCATCTGGCTTGACCTGGATAACACAGGCCAGAGAATTTCATCCACAGAGACACATAATGTGTGTTTGATTAAGTTCAGTTAGCATAATGTTTCACTGAGACAATAGAAATGGATGCACTTCCATAATCCATATTTTTAGGAAAGATCTTACAATTTACATTTTCCCTTTGGGAATGGAAGCTCAGACCTTATTGTTCTGTTAAATGGTGTTGCTGCCTGCAGTGGTGGCCTGGCCACACTCCCGCCGAGGGGGAGGATGTGGAATGGAAGCCACAGCCACATCCCAGGGGACTGGGCCCCATCCTATGTCGTGGAGCTGGAGACCCCTGAGCCCCCTCTATGTGTCAAGCCCCTGGGGCAGGTGGGGTTTGCCAACAACACGCCTTAACCTGTGCAATCCAGCTCATGAAATCGTCTCTCCTCCCAAATCCAGCTCAAACAAGCAGTGCTCAGATGGAACACAAGCTGAGGACACTTCTGCAGTTTGCCTTTTTTTATTATTATTATTATTATTGTTAGCAGAAACAGAGTGGAAGATACTCAGACGTTCTGGCCATGAGGAGAGGGTGAAGCTTTGAAATAAAATATCTTTATTATGGCTGCATATTTCAGCTGGCACCAGATGAAGACTGCTGTGATGAGCACTGCACAAGGAATTGCTGGAAGACACCGAGAACAAACGGCAGAGGAAGACTGACTAGTGGTGAGAAACCCAAAATATCTTTAGAACCACTGGAATTATTAAAGTTTTGAACACACTTCATGGCATCCCTCTGCTCTTTCATCAGCTGTGGAAGTGAGCAGCACTTTTTCTCATTCAGATTTTGGCAATAAGCTTTTGCATCCCACAAAAGAGTAGCCCGTGTTCTTATTTCCTTTTCCCAAAGTGCTGAGTGACAAATGGAAGCACAAGGAGACTTTCCCAAGGCCATACAGGAAATCTAAGGAAGACAATGGGAATCAAAACCTGAATTTCTGGGTGTGAGTCCATCATTACAATCCATAGAGAAAATGATGATAAAGGATATATACTACAGGATATACAGGGCACATTCCTTAGCCTAAACAATGTACATTCAGACGGGGGATAGTTAAGAATTTAAGAAGAACTGCATCCAGCTGTGATGCAGTTTCTCAGTTACTGACATTGCTCAAAACTGTTTAAATGAGGGGGGAAAGGTTTGTCACAGGCTGCAATCACCACCACTTTGCATTTTTGTGATAAAACCCACGCAAATGATGCTGATCCTGAAAGAGTGGGATCTGTGGACACCATTTTTCACCAGGCTTTCTATTTCCAAGCTGGTACAGCCCATTTGAACAGACTTTTGGTAATGGTGTTGCTCAAGATGCCCTTAGCACATAGCAGAAAACACTGACTCCACTGTCTTTTCTCCTTTCTTTTTTAAGGCTCCCTTTTTATTTTTTTATTTTTTTTTTTTCATCTTGTGGTCCACATTACTCATGGACTGCAAACGATTCCCAAGAAAGCCACAATCAGTGGATTCTCCCTCTGTCTGTGAAAACAGTCCCGGGTCCGACCTGCCATGAGGTCATTGGTAGCAGCCTGGGTTTGGCTGGAACTGACCCCGAGGCCAATTCACACACACGGCCACCCCTCACGAGGTCTGGGTGGCAGGGGACCAGCAATGCTCCCACAGTCCCTGCCCAGAGCCAGGGATGGTCAGAGAATCAGGACCTCTTGGACCACCCTGCTCTCTGCAGGTCTAGAAGGGGATGATGTTTTTAAAACAACACGAGGCATAAAATTATAGAGGATGGATATTGAGCCATTAGAGAGTGTCCAAGGGAGGCAAGAAAGTTGGGGAAGGGCCTGGAGGGGAGGCATGTGAGGAGCAGCTGAGGACACTTGGTGTGTTCAGCTGGAGAAGAGGAGACTGAGGGGGGATCTCATTGCAGGGACAACTCCCTGGGCAGGGGCAGAGGAGGGGCAGGGACTGAGCTCTGCTCTGTGGGGACCAGGGCCAGGAGCCCAGGGAAGGGGCTGGAGCTGTGTCAGGGCAGGGTCAGGGGGGATCTCAGGCCAAGGGGCTGCTTGGCCCAGAGGGGGGTTGGGCAGTGCCCAGGCTCCCCAGGGCAGTGGGCACAGCCCCAAGGCTGCCAGAGCTGCAGGAGGGGTGGGATGATCCTCTGGGGACAGGGGGGACTCTTGGGGATGGGCCTGTGCAGGGCCAGGAGTTGGATGGATGGTCCTTGTGGGTTCCTTCCAGCTCAGCATGTTCTGTGGCTCTGTAACCAGTGGCAGGCAGTGAGGTGCCACAGCAGCACTGGGGGCTCAGCACTTCTTGTGGTGCTGAGCTGCTCCAACGTGGCAGAGCCAGAGCGATGGAAAAGGCTCCTAAGGCAAAGCACCACTGCAGCCCAGGGTTGTGTGGTTTGCTCAGCTCCACTCCCTGCAGCCTTAGCCCAGCAATGCTAATTCAGCACCAGCATCCTGGGTGGAAAAGTCAGCAGCGAGGCCAGGAATGAAAGTTCTTCTCCCATCAGCCCTTCTCAATGGAGATGTGAGTCACTGGGTGGAGGAGGCAGGGAAAGGTGTCCCTGGAAACAATCCTGGTTTGTGTTACCTGCCCCTGAACATAGTGACACTTTGTTCCTCCACCAGCTTTCACCAACAGGGGAGTCCCTCCTTCACATGCATCCCTTTGCCAAACAGTAGACTGAGGGAATCAGCCCTTACCACCACCAGAAGCTCCTTGAAAGGTGGCAGGTTTTAGCCTTTCATAATCACATTGGAAGGAGGAATTAATTTTAAGTTATCACAAAAGGTGACAGAGTTGTCTTGCTTATGAACTGCTGCTGATTCTGTGTGTACTGATCTGTCGAGGAGAAAAGAGCCAGAAGCCTTTATTGGCTTCCCTGTGCCGAGGGAAAGTGTCTGCCCTCTTCCACAAGATAAGTTCAGCCTTGTTTATTTTCCTTTTAGCTGTTCAGAAGGCCCCGTTTTGTGCCGTGTACCAGACAACATCACTGTGCCTTTAAAAAGGAAAGGAAGTGTGGTCCTGGCAAACGTAACCAGAGCAATAAAATATAAATCTCTGTAATTGTTGTGGAGACAGAAAGCAAAACAAACTGTACTTAAGTACATTGTAAGAAAATGTCAGAGATTTGAGGGAATGGTCATTAGCATACGAAATCATTTATCTCCCATGAGTAAGTGAGTTGGACGGAGACCAACCCATTTAATTTTCAGTATTTTTCCCTTTGGGATTTCTTGGAATGTCAAAACTACTATTTTTTCCTCCAGGAAAGAAGATTGACTTCAAGGCTCATGGTCAGAGGCCACAGAAACAAGTTGAACACAGTGTCAGCCCCCCCCCATCACCCCCTGCACACGATGTGGGTGAGCCCCTGCTATGGATGAAGGTGCCCATGTCCCCAAAGCTCTTTTGCAGATGCCCCATCTGTGGTGTTAGAGCCCATACAACGTTCACTGGTGCTTCCTGACATTGCCATCCAGCTCCTGAATCATCCCACCCAACTATGAGGGTGTCCCCAGGATGTTAAATTTGCTGAAATGAGACCTCTGGTTTCCTGTAGGTCTGCAATCCTCACGGCCACCACAGAAAACCACCCCAAGAGCAGCAGAATCGTTTGAGTGTCACCTCAAACTACCCATTGTTTAACCAGTCCAGCTGGTCCCCTCCCTGCTGGGAAACTTGTCTGGAAGACATTTTCACAGACAGTCACATCTTCACTGTGCCTGACTCTGTGTCACCCCACCAACACCACGTCTGCTTTCTTCCTTTAAAATCTAAATTAGAGAGGGACAAAGCTATTGAAAAAAAAAATGTGACAGGAAGTATCTCCACAGAGGGGGCATCAGATGATGGGTGAGGTGTCCCAGCACACTCTAGCCTCCCCTGAAATTATTTTTCTCCCAGGGGAACCCAGGGACAGGGATGGGTTGAGCCTGGTGGGGACCCCCACACCACCACACTTGGTTACACAGCTGCTGAGCTGAAATGCATGGAGTTATTTGAGACAGTTATGGAAACATTTGGGTACCCTGAACTTCTCCCTGCTGGATTCTTGTCCCAGATGGGAAGAAAATGAAGTTCAGATCTTCTGGGATTAATATAATCAGAGAATCTGAGGGGAGAGCTCGTGAGTCGTTTTCCTCCTTTCTTTGATGAGAGGGGTGTCTCCAAGGTTAATGAACTGCATCCCTCACAGTAGGCAAAGTGATACCACACATGGTTCAGCACAGAGCAGGCTTGGAGGTACCATGGAACAGGTCTATTCTTTTAATTATAGAACAGGAAAACTGTGTTTCACTTCCCTGGCAAGACTGTTTCTAGCAAGAAAGTACTGAACAGTACCAAATGCAAATATCTTGCTGCTTCTTTTTTTTTTTTTTTCTTTTAATAAGGTGGTCAAAAGGTCTAAGGGGAAGCAGGGATTTTGGAAGTATGCACAAAGTCAACAGTGCAGTTAGCAATGGGATAGTAAGATTTCACAGCTCTGCTTTGATCAGTATTTCAGAAAAGTGAAGCCATAGTACAGAACGTCCTCTGAACTGAAACCAAGGCAGGCTTTGTCTTTTATCTCAAATATCAGCTAAGAAAATTAGAATGATATGAAAATGCTGAACTCATTACATTTTACTCGTGGTTTTATAAAAGTGCTTCAGTAAGGCATATGGTTTCTTAATGAAGGTAAAAATTTCTGGGGCACTCTAAATGTAGTGTGTAGGGTCTTTGTAGGGGTCTTATGTGTGAGCCAAAGGAGTCACTGTCTCCCCCAAATCCTTTACAATTTGAAGCTGCACTCATTTATTAACTGTCTTTGGTTTTTGGAGCACACTGGTGGATTCACTTTCTTTTCAGAAGACAGTCTGACAGTTCTAGCCACTAAAAAGTCAAGTAGGAAGGGAATGATTGATTCTGCTTTTCAGCCTAATTAATTATATACTCCTTCCTCACACTTTTTTTAGTCCTTCTTCATTATTTTTCTTCAGTACAAAATTCCTTATAATGTTTGTTTGAACTCACATACAAGCAAAAGAAAAATGCCCATCCATAATTTGAAGCAGATGCAGCTTCAACACCCAGACCTCAGATTATACCTGGAAGTTGTGTTAAGGACACACAAGGGAAAATAATTACAGATGGATTTAGTGACATCTGTGGCTTTGGTGACTTCAGTGGATCTAGATCAGGCTTATAGTTGTATAATAAGCATTCATTTTAGTCCTGAACAGCAAAATTATGTGCAACACCTGCATTTTCTGGGCTAAGGGGAGCAGCCTTAGATGAAAGAGAACATAAGCAGGCAAACCAAGAATGATAAAAAGAGCTTTCACTAACAATTTTCTACCTTTTTTTTTTTCTAAAGAGCTTTTTTCCTCTACAAAGAGCCATTATTAATAAATAATTGATTAGAGCTCAGGATTTTACCTTATTGTTCTCAAAATTTCATGTGATTTCAGACAACAAAAAACTCCCACCAAGCACCTTCTCATCCAAATACCTGCAGAAGCACGAGTGTCACACAGTGAAGGGACAAACCTCATTCTCACCTTGACAGAGAAGATCTCAGCCTGTGTTGTGGTGCTGGTCCCAGTCCAAACCACTTGGATGTAATGGGAGATCAGACAGAGCTGGAGGTCAGGACCTATTTGTGTAATTATCCCATGCTGTTGTTCTTAGTAAAACCACAAGCCCTCTCTGGAGCAACCTCACCCAGGATGCTTCTGGGCCGTGGGGGTAGCACAGCAGAGACCAGAGTTGTGTGAAATTTTGTTTTCTTTAGAACAAGCAGAGTTTTCTAAATCTTTGCTGAATTTCACTTTGGAGTTTGTTCCGGAGTGGTCTGCAGACAATGAGCGTCAAAATCAAAACCATTTTGCAGGGGTGGTGGGTGGTGGGGAAGATCAGAACCACCTCCAGAAGCAGCTCAGAGTCAGGGAAAGCACAGTTTGGTATCTAATCTTTAAAGTTCATCGATGTCTCTGCACATCAGTACCAGCCTGAACCATTAGTGAGTGCACTGTGGAAAACAGGGAAGGAGATGGAGGCAAACCAAATTTTGCCGACCTGAGATGAAAGGCACATCACAGTGAAGATCTTTTTCCACATCACAATGAAGAAGGAAAATGGTGGTGGGAGTGGGTTGTGATGACAATCCCAGAGAACCAGAGCAGGAGGCAAGTTTCCTGCATCTCAAGCCCTCCTTTGACAGCCATGCCATCATCACCCTTGGCTCCCCAGGCTGCTCTGGTGTCACAATCAACCATTTTGCTTTGGATTTCACCAGAGTTAATGTCCGTGAAATGATGATTTCTGTCTTACATCAGCAATTTTCAGGGAATTAAAATCCTGTGCTGTTAAGTGGAACTGTTCACACCAGAAATGACCCACATTCTTCCAGCTGGGAAACATAAATGGGTCCACTGTGCTTATCCATCTGCAATCAGGGTGCTCAGCGAAATACCTGAGGAAGCATTTCACAAATTATGTTGCTTAAATGCCCTCTGAGAGCACAGTGATTGGGCCTGGCAATGCTCCTGAACAGAAAAAGAGGTTAAAATTGCCCTCTAAAAAGAGCTGTTGGTCGTTTTAATCTGGTCTCTTGCTACAATGCACCTCCAGGGAGAGGAGAAGGAAGAGGAAGGGTGGTCCAGGTCAGGGCAGCAGCAATTTCAGACCTGATTTGCTCTATGCTTCCCAGTGCTGCTCTGGGATGCAGCTCCAGGTCCTTCTCTTCCCTTCCCTGTACCATCCCCAGTTCTCCCAGTCAAAGCAAGCTGTGGCTGCTCTCACAACGTGCCCGTGTCTTTCCTAGCATGGATTTTTCCAACAGCTGTTAACTGAGTTAAAACTTCACTTTTAACTCCAAACTAAATCCTGAGGCGCTCCAGGGAGGTTGTTCCAGCCTGTCCTTGCTCAAGGGGTGCAACCTTCAAACCGAGGAACAAAAAACACGTGGTTGTTTATTTTGGGATGCTCTGGTTGCTGTGACTAAACCTCCCTAAGCCTTTGGCCCCGGGATGTGGCTTGGCCTGGGTTTTGGTTTTTGCAAGCTGGCAGGTGACTCTGCAGCACTGCAATCCCCTTTCCCACTCCAGGAGCTTTCCCACTCCATCCCAGGGGTTTGGATGCTGGGTCAGCAGGGAAGTGCAGCAGTTCCCAGCCCTTGACTGTGTCAGCTCCATACTGTGCATTTCCAGATGCACCTCAGGATATGAGGCTTCAGGGGGACCTTTCCCTGTGTTCCTTTTTATGAGCTCCTGCTGTATTTAAGGATTGTTTCTCTTCACCTTTTTGATGAAATGTATCACCTGCAATAGGGCTGTACAGACAGAAGGCCCATGGACACAGATGAAACCTTAACAAAGTTTTCCTCTTTTTATTTGTTTTTTTACAAATTCACTGATTACAGACTCATAAAATGACTTTCTACTTCCTCCTCCTCTTCCCACAGCTTCCTCCCATTCCAGTTTGGGAACAGAAGCCCATCCACTCCAGTTTTCACCCCTCAAGACCAAGAGATCCAGTAGTTCCCAAGCTGATCTTTGTGTCTGTCCCCGTGTGTTGGAAACTGGGGCAACCTGAGTTCTTTACAAACCTCTGTATGTGGGGAGAAACAAGGAATTTTAGGGGTTTAAAAGTGCATTATTTGGGAGGGTGGTGGGAACCAAAGCAAGGCTGCTGGAAGGATCACCTATGAAAGAGGTTATCTTTTAATTCAGAAACTACTGGAACCTTCCTCTACATTTAAGGATTTTTACGATAATGAACAATGCACTAGTGAACTATTTTCAATTCTAACTTTTTAATTATGTAGGATTTAAAAGAACCTCTCCATATTCAGAGAATCCACTTCAACCCTTGTTGCCCCAACATTTTCCATGGCAGACCTTCTGAAATGTCAGAGCTTGTTCATCAAGGGCTTCTCCACAATGGAAAGTTTATTAAAAATAATTAACTACACACCAAATTGTGATCCAGTGCTTGGATCCAGCTCCATCTAACCTTCCTACTCTGCTGTACAAAATTGTCAGAGCCCCTCCAGTGGCACAGAAGTGCTGATTTAACAAATCCTGTAAGCAGACACAGAAGTTTAACAATAAATTGAAATATTTTTGAATTTCAATAGAACAACTCCCAGACATACAGCTAAGCACATGCTTATAGTTTTTGCTTTATCATTGCCTACAAATAGAAAATATAGCAAATAATAGAGTTTTTCCCTTTGGCTTCTGTGGTCTTTGTGTCACCAGTGTGGTGACAGTCAGTATTTTCCTCGGTAGCATCATGGTGGTCTGAGTTTGTTAAAGAGGGCTTTGTATCAGGAGTTTTATGTCAGGAATTTTATGTTCAGCTCTACCACAGAAGCTGAAATGATAATATTCAGATTTTATCCAATGGAGACCCTCTATTATCCATCCTCTTGCAGGCAGGGAAAGGGGGGTTCCCAGGGGAAAAACAAGCTCATGAAAGTGTTGAGCATTAGAAAGACTGTTCACAGTGATGTAGGGAATCAAGTAGCACTGGAACCTGGGACTGCACAGAAATCTCTTCATTTTCTCCCACTAAATAATTTTCTTTCAAAAAACAAACATGAAATCAACCTTCTAATTATTACTAGATACTAATGTGCATTGGTGTAGATACATTTTTACCTGAGCACAGGAGAATGAGTCAGAACTTGCCAGAAAACTGCTGGGATTTATCCCTTTGGTGGGTGCCCCACTCTCAGTAGGTAAGTGATCAATGAGATTAGGGAGCACTAAAGAATTCTGTCATGTATCCAAATATGAGTCCAGTTGTGCATTGCTGTGCTCCTCCCTGATGGAAATCTACGTGTTAGTTCCCCAGTCACAAGAGTTTAGTTGTTTGGTTTTTTCCCTTTAGTCCAAACTAACCCTTGAAAATTTATTTCACTGTAATCAGGTTTGGCAGGGAAAAAAAAATAAAGAGGCAAAGAAAGGAAAAAGAAGAGGAGGAAAATTCCCATACAACAAAAACTTCATGACAGCAGAATCCAGATAAACATATAATAATAAAAAAATGCCTCCTTTGATTTTAGTTGGGTGCCATGGCTTTTCTGGCTTGGCTAAATTAGCTGAGAGCAAGAGTCCCCATGCAGTCCCATCCCTGTTCCAGCCTGTACAAACAGAGGAAGTGGTTTCCTGGGAACAAAACCCACATGAAAGTTTTGCTGATGGTGCTTCACTTCCTGCCATTTCCTCCTCTCTTCACATCTCACATATAAACCCAACAGTGGGACAGAGCACCTGGTGCCTGGGTCAGGTTTGTTATCTCATCTGAAGAGAGGGCACAGCTCACCATCCATGCTGAGCAAGACAAGTCCCACCACAGCCCAGTTTAATATCTCCTAAAGTGTCAGAAGTCATGTCAGCCTTGTTTTGGATGGACTCCATCCATAACTGGTGGGACAAGAAGAGCTAAAAGGGCTTTCTCCCCTCCATCAGCTCGGGTAGATCTTTAACATGATGCCATGGGATCCTCAGGTCATAGAGAGGCTGTGTCTGCTCCTGTTTGAAGTGATGCTGTGGTTACTTTAATTTAGGAATTAAAAAGTGAATAAATCCAGTTCATAGAGGTTGAATTTAAAACCACCTTTGGAGCAACCAAATATTTACAGTGTTACAGTGATTTGTGGCCTCACCTGGCTGCAGGCAAGGGTCACACAGGTCCAAGTGACATATTATCAGTCACTTGACCCACTTAATTCTTGCTGTGTAATAAAGTGTATCACAGAATCATGGAATGGCCTGGGCTGGAGGGATGTAAAAGCTCATCTTGTCCCATGGGCAGGGACACCTCCCACTGTCCCAGGCTGCTCCAACCTGGCTTTGGAAACTTCCAGGGATGGGGGCAGCCACAGCTTCTCTGGGCACCCTGTGCCAGGGCCTCCCTACCCTCCCAGGGAAGAATATCTTCCCAATATCTGATCTAAACCTGCTCTCTTTGTGTTTAAAGCCCTTTTTTAATGCTAAGGACTGTGGAAGGATTAAAGCCTAATCACTTCCAGAAGCACATTTCCCAAGTCATGGCAAAGATTAAAAGAATTTAATGGGCTAAAACACCCTTCTCTTGGGTCAAGGCTGCATCCAGAATATTGCATGGACTGTCCTGTAGCATGAACCACACAGAGCAGAGACTTGCCTGGTTTTTGAGAAACAGTTCTTCAATACATTTAGTGGTGTTTAATTAAGTTTAGTTAAGTGCTGTTTAGGGAGCCATGGGACATTTAATGAAGCAATGAAAATAGTCTGATAAG
This sequence comes from Serilophus lunatus, assembly GCA_013399895.1. Lineage (NCBI taxonomy): Eukaryota > Metazoa > Chordata > Aves > Passeriformes > Eurylaimidae > Serilophus > Serilophus lunatus. The sequence goes on from VXBA01002171.1 coordinate 2,841,740, forward strand.
ACTGGACAAAATATTCAGGGAGCACATGGTTAAAAAGGTTCTGTTTCCAAATCAAAGCAATAATGCCTTTCATCATAAAAATGAGATATTTTGGGTTTTCGTTAATTACTTTACATTAAAATATTTTAAGTCTACGTTTTGCAGAACTGTGAAGAACAACACAAGGGAAGGTTCTCCGCTGAACAACTCACATGTTAATAAACTGCAGGTCTTACAGTGGTTTATGTCTTGAAAATTAAGCCTTTAACATGTGTTTGAAGAGTCAAACTTCAGCTGTTTCAGTTAATTAGAAAGCTTAAAAATTGCAGCTTAATGAATTCAGTGCTTGTTTATGTTAAACTGTCATGGAGTTAAGCAGTGAAAAAGTGTGATTTGGGGAACATCTGATTGCAGCCCATGTGGAATTCCACATGTCAGAAAACCTGGAAAGCATTTTTTTGAACCATTGTCTAGGATATGAATTAATTCCCTACTACTTCATAAAAGACTTCTTAGTGGGGTTGACAAAGAATTTATCATAATTATTGCTCTGGCCTGGATCATGATTATAAATGATACTCTGTGTGTATTTTGTTTATAAAATTCCCAGTTTGCAATTAAAACAACCTGCAATTTGTTCTTTCCCTGCCCTCTCGTCAGCAGCTGAGCTGAAAATCTACCATTTGCTTTCAAAATTAATACCTGTCAAACATTTCTTTTTGCTCTACAGTGCCAGGAAACGTGAAGAAGAAGAAATGTTTGAAAGATTTTAACAGAAGGGGACTGGTACTGAGCTGGTAGAGAATAAATGATGCTTCATATTTGTTAGGACAAAAGCTGCAACCACTTTTCCGTGTGTAGCTGTTTCATTGCTCAAGAGCCAAATCAAACACTCTTAATTATGTCAAGCACCAGCAGTTTGTTTGATTTTAATGAAATCACTTCTGAGGTTCCTGAACTTGGTTTTTCTCTAAATTATCACCAAGAGGGTTTGCATGGCTCTTTGGTGCAGGTGTGAGTGTCCCGTGCATGAAGGGGATGTGTTAAATTAGCACATCCTGTGCTTCTCCAAGGGGGGTTTTGGATGTTTCCAGGCAAGGAACAGAAGCAGCATCACAGAATTTACCTGGCCAAGGTGTCTTGGTTGGTGACTATGAAGTGGTCATGCAGATATTTGAGGGCAGGAGTGGTTCCTGTGGGAACTACTCAACACCAGCAGAGAAAAGGCAACTTGAACATAAATCAGGGGAATTGAGGATGCCACGAGAAGGGTAAGCTGGGTCTCGCACCCTAGGTCTTACCAGGGTCATCACCCCTAGCAGAAATTTGCCATTGATACAGCAGGAAAGGAAGACTCTCAACCCAGGATAGCGTGTGTCCTCCTCAACTCTCATTTGAAATGTTCAGATGTTCCTTCAAGCCATAACACCATGTGCTCCAATATTAAACATGCTGAGCTAATTCAGTCTGAGCTAATTCAGATCTCTGTCTTTTCTCCTCTTTATCTCCATTGCTTGGGAGATTTCTTTTACATCCCAAATGTTTGAACTTTAGAATGCACAAGAGTCTGGGTGAGGAGCTGGTTGATTTCAGACAGACAGATCTATGGCTTTAATTTTACAACATTGCTATTATTATTATTAAATTGTAGTTAATATTATTATTATTATTAGTGGTGGTAGTTGTTGATATAGGTATTAATATAATATTATCTCATAAATGTGAAAAATGCTGGACAAAGAGAATATTCCAAATCCATTGAATTACTTAATGGTAAAAGAACAGATCTGAGTGGTCTGTTCTGAATTTTCATAGAATTTAACCCAAAGACATATTTTGAACACCACCAAAAATCCATTGTGCTCATAATTTCAAGCTCTTAACTGTGTAGAATAATTTTAAGTCTTTCAAATCTGGTTTTCCCACTCTGGTGCCATCTCTGAGTTTGCAAGTAGAACCACAGCACTTGTGAGCTCCTTGAGTGCTGCAGGAATAAAGAATTCTGCAGACATCCAGCCTACAAGTCACTTGTGGTTTGTGTAAACCCATGGTTCATTCCTTTGGAAATTTTGTTTTAAATGCTGTTGCAAACACCAGTTGTACTGGCTATGCCCAAAGTCAATAGATGGCCCATTAAACATAGTAACTGCCTATGCAAAAGCTTTTTCCCCTCCCAGTAAATCAAATTCCCGTTTTCCATTCACAAAATCAGTGTGTCTGTGTGTTGGGTTTGAAGTTGACTGCTTTGGATGGTGTTCAAACATCAATACATTTTTATCACAGGTTTTTGGTGGTTTTTTTGTTTTTTTTCATATGAAAGTTAAAAGCCTAATGGGATCACTGCACAGAGACGGAACAGTTCCCAGGGAGGAAGTAATAGATGATAAAAAGAAGGGTGTTTGATTTCAAAGACTTCTAACAGAAAGTTTCAGAAAACCATGAATAGAAAACACTTACACTAATGCTGCCAGCCTACATTATGTATATCAAATAAAAATGAAAAAAAAAGGTTCTTTTTTTAGCTCTTGGGGGAAATTAAAATAACATACTTGTACAGGAGAATATGCAATCTAAGAGAAGGCTTTGTTTATATTTAATACAACACAGGGAAAGTATTTTTGAATTCGCTGGAGCAAATCAAGCTGGATACATTTTGGTGCCTGGGACTCACCATTGCAATGATCCTTGTGCTGGCCTTTATCCTAAGCTTGGCTTGGGTGCCCCCACACTGATTTCACTGATGGCCATCACCAGGACATCAGACAAAACTCAGACATGAACTAACTCCCTTTTCATAATCTTAAATGTGTTTCATTTCTTCTCACTCCTTCGTTTTCTTGTTTGATGTGAAGTTTTCCAGAGTGTTTTTCCTTGGTTGGGTTCCTAATTTTTTTCCCTGGAGACAGGATTGCATCCATCATCCTGAGAATATTTTGTGTCAGTTCTCTGTCCCAGTTCCATAAATACATGTGAGTTCATAAATAGGTTTTCAAAAGGCCAAGTTTTCTCTGAAAAGAAGAAAATTTTTAACACATGATGGAAGTGATAAGTTAGAGCAGTTTGTGTGTGTGATGTGAGGTTTGTGGAAGCTTTGTCCAGCTACTGGAACCCGTGGAAATGTAAGATGGAGCTCTTGGTGTTGGTCCTGCTTGAAGGCCCAAGTAGAAACACTTGGACCTTCTGAACATGAAGCAAACATTTTCTCTCAGTGGAAACTTCTCACAAAAGGAATTCACTTCTGCACTCAGCTCAGCAAAAGTTTAGCAAACTTTGACCTGAACTGTGATGCCACTTGCAGAGGAGCTTTAAATCTCATTTATTTATTTTTTTCCTGATGTATTTATTTCTGGTTTTGCTTCTTCATACTTATTTTTGAGCAAGTCTGTCTTAACCACTCCTCTGTTTGCACTCAAGCAAAACCTTGCTGGGAGGCTTTCTTCCCACAAGACACTCAGGATGTTCCATTGTGCTGAGTCCAGGGAAGTGGTGGAGTCACCATGCCTGGGAATGTTCCAAAAATGTGCAGATATGGCACTTCAAGACATGGGTTAATGATGAACAAGGTGGTGGTGCTGGTGCTTGATGATCTTTGAGGTCTTTTCCAGCCTTAATTCCGTGTTCTCGCTGTGCACCAGAGGCACAACAAGGCAGAAAAGAAGGATAAGAAAGATGTGACTGTGCTCCAAAAAGAAGGCTTTATCCCTCATTGCACTGGATGTGGCAGGACACTCCTTTCAGTAAAACCCAGGTGCTCATCCTAGAAAAGAATATTCACAAACACATTGAATTAAAATATGTGCAATTGCTTTTCTTCAGAGTCTTCCTGCTAACAATGTTTGGCTGGTATTTATTTGTTTGAGTGTTTGAAGAGGGACTTTTATTCATGTGAATGTAGGTATTCATCATGTAAATGAATGTATTTATTCTGTAAAGGCTCACCCTGTCTCTGCTACACTCATGCAGTTACTTGATAGGAATGTGACAAGAGGAAATTGAATATAAAGTCTACTGGACAGCCAATAAATCAGGCTTATATCTTTCTCTCTACCTCAGACAGGAAGGAACCCAGCTATTTTTAAATCTATGACCCATACAACCAGCCAGAGCTGGTTCTTCTGTTAAAAGAAACGAGGGAAAAAAACAGAAAAGAAACACTAAAAAGATTTTGAAAGTCCTGTAATTCCTTAGTCTCCTTTACCTGGCCTTGTACCCCCGAGGGCACTGCCTGCCCTTCCCCAAGGTTCATAACACCACAACGTAGCCAAAATCTGCCCAAGGACCGATGTCAGATCCAACACAGGGCACATTCATCAGCCCTAACCGAGAGCTGGGTAAAAAACAGAGCAACAAAAAGCATTTTCAGACCATTGCCAGCAGTGAGAGCGCTGGTCAGGATTGTGGAGCCACCCTGTCCAGATGTGACAGCTGCTCTCTGCCAAGCAGGCTGTGGCACAGCTCTTTTAAAGTCAGATTTCTCCAGCTCGGAGCATTTTGGAGTCGGCAGAGCCGGTTACACACACATGACCCCGCCAGGGCTGCCGGGGAGGAGGGATTCATTCCAAGCAATCCCCCAGTGTGAATCTTTGCTGATTAACATTTTCATTTGTCTTCCTTTAACAAGCAAGTTACTGCTGATGAGGAGATGAGGGATTCTTAAGTTTCCTAGAACTAAATTAACTATTCCTTCTCGATTCGCTCTGGCTGAACTTATATTATATTGCCCTCAAGGCTGTTAATTTGAAAAATGTTCTTGGAATTTTTTTTATTTTTTTTTTCAGTGTTCCTGATAGAGATCCAAGTGCTAATAAGGAGTTAAGTTACGTTTCTTGGTAAGATTTCTTAATTGCCAATGTTGGCTGAAACTTGAACAGTTCAGAGATTCTGTTGATTATGTCGGCCTGAATATTATTACATTGAAATCCCTGCAGGATAACTGCAGCTTTTGTTGTATCCATTGCATCATTTTCCTAATGTTGTTCAAACCCAGTACTATAATAATTTTGTGGATTGGAAGGAAATTAACTGTGTCCATAAATCTGTGCCTGCACTGCACTGTAACTGTGTTAGAATCACAGAATGGTTTGGGTTGGAAGGAGCCTTAAAGCTCAGCTCACTCCACTCCTGCCATGGGCAGGGACACCTCCCACTATCCCAGGCTGCTCCAACCTGGCCTTGGACACTTCCAGGGATGGGGCAGCCACAGCTTCTCTGGGCATCCTGTGCCAGGGCCTCCCCTCTCTCACAAGGAAGAATTTCTAACGTTCTAACATCTAATTTCTAAAAATCTAACAAAAGGTTCTTTGGTCATATTTGCTCCATCACCTGGATGAAGCTTCACAATGTTTTCAAGGAAATATTTAAGCAAAAATTCCCTAATCTGTAATTCTTAATCCACACAACTCAAATGTTTCAGGACACTATGGGAAAAGTTCTTGTGCCCATGAGATCAGAAACAAAGGTTACAGAATCTTTAAAATCCCCACTGACTCTGAGGACATCCAATTTTGGAATGCTGCTGTGGTCTGGTGGAGATGCTCAGGCTGGAGCTCTAGAAGGGGGATGGACATCTGGAATGAGTCCATCCAAAAACAGGTGCTGAAGTTTTTCTGCACAGATGAAAGGCAGAACACCTGGCTGCTGTGAAGACCAATGAATGATTTCAAGTAGAAGGTCAATGAGCTGAGGGACATGTGGCATCACCTATTTTCCAGCCTTATTGCAAGGGCAGTGATAGAATTTTAGATTGGATACTGGGAGAAAATTGTTCCCTATGAGGGTGGGCAAGCCCTGGCACAGGGTGCCCAGAGAAGCTGTGGCTGCCCCATCCCTGGAAGTGTCCAAGTCCAGGCTGGAGCAACCTGGGAGAGTGGGAGGTGTCCCTGCCCATGACAGGAGTGGAATGAACTGAGCTTTAAGATCTTTTCCAAACTGAACTGTTCTGTGATTCTGTGATAATTCTATAACATGACTTTCAAAGCAGGCAGCTGCAGTGGGACACATCCCCAGACACAGAGCAATGCTCATCCCTAAGCAAGGCATGGAAATCATCCAGGATATTAGATCTGCCTGACTCCATAAGGCTGCAGTGCCCCAGCACTGTACCTGCTGCTCTTATTAGAGCTCATTTAAAAACATGTCTTTTCTGCACATGCAGCTAAAAAAAAATGCCTTCAGACAGATCATCTGTTAGCCTGAGTCATCAGCAGCTTCAGAGGCCATTTGTTCACTTTGAAAAATGGCATCTCTGAAGGTACAATATTGGCTTTAAGCCCCAGCTCTCAGTGTCTCATATATCAGCTCATTAAGAACACGGCTCGTCTCCATGGGGCCGATGCTGCTGATAAGAGACATCAAGTAGCAGCCTGTGACAGGAGGAGCACGAGAGCCCTGGCCAGGCTGACTGGACTCAGCTGTCCTTCCCTTCCCATCCCCAGCTCTGTCAGGAATTCCCAGCTATGTCTTATTTTCCTGGTTGCTTTTAGATGACTCTCACTCCTGTCGCAGCAAAACTTCCTGTTTGATTTTTTTTTCTCTCTTTTCAGGAAATGCATCATTTTCTTCCTTGGCAATTGTTAAAGTTGGTGTGCCCTCACTGTGTCCCCCTGCAAATCCAAATCCTTGTTCCACCAAGGAAATGTGTTTCTCGTTTTCCCAGTGCTAGTTCCTCAGAAATAATTTCTATATAAACTTTCCACCCTTTTTGTCCTGCTGTTTTCTGTCTTGTGTTCAAAAGGCCTCAAAACATGTTAGATTTCTGTTTCCTTCTATGGTACAACAATCTTTTTAGCAAATATGATAAGTATCTCTGTTGAAGATGCAAATATAATGCACTGCTGTTGGCTGTGTATTTCTTTCTTGCTGGGTAGGCACCAGGTGTTACAACCCACAGAACCTCACTGGGTGTCTGAGATGAACATAAACACTAGATATATATAATGGATAAAAATTTCCATTTATTCTGTATTTACAAGTACTTGATTATTTAAAATATTCCCTAAACGTAGAAGGAATGGCACAAGTCTGACTCTAAATGGAAGGTTTACAGGTGCCAAACATAGGCAAAATTACTAAGGTATTTAAGGATCTCAGGAATTTTGTCTCTCTGATATTTGTTGGGGTTTCTCACAACTCCCCTTCTAGAGGAAAAATACATGTTGTGGTTCAAAAGTACAAGAACAGGAATGATTTCGTCACTGAGATTAATGAAATCAACTTTTCAGCCTTCTGAACTCTTTCTATCAACTTCCCATGTGGCCTTGGTTGGATCTTTGAATCTCCTTATCCTCCACTTTCCATTCCAAAAATTAACTGGAATTATGTCACTGCTGTGACCAGAAGCAGGTCAAGACCAGAGGTGGGAATAGCAATGAAACAGCAGAATGTGAGAGTGCTCATTTTTGCTTTGTACTGTTAAATTGTGCATTGAAAACAGGAATTTTCCATGTGGAGAAAAGGCAAGTTGCTTGTTATCCTCATTATCCAGGGTATTTATTCCCTTTCCATCCTGCACGTCCATGCCCAGAAAGGTGATGCTGCCACATGAGTGTCACCTCTATGTGACACAGTTTTCTCCTCGACTCTGAGCAGGTTCTTGCAAGGTGAAAAGTTCAGATCAAAAATAGTCCCATCCTGAGCCTTCAGCCTTCCTGCCATCAACCCAACTGCCAGATTCTTTTTGGTGGCAGTGAGAGCAGAATCAGTGCCCACATAATGCCAAGCTTTGTTTTTCCTGGTTTATTATTGCTGTTGGTGACTCCTGTGTTCCTGAGGGTTTATTCACCCTGTCTCCTGAATATCTTTCTCTTTTCATATTCATTTTTTGCTTCTTTGCACTGTTCCTGGTTGGGTGGATGAGATCATGGGCCTGGCAGTGTTGTTTTTGGACAGGCTCTCACCTTATCAGATGGGACCAGAGTATCTCCTCTATTTGACAGAGCTGCACAGCCTTTGAATTCTGCATTTTGCAGGAGCTCAGTTACCAAAAACTTGCATAACTAGGGGTTTTTGTGTGTTTGTTTAGTGTCCTGAGCATCTGTTTGGTGAGAAATCCTGGGGATGAGCCCCATTTCCCCAGGGCTGCTCTGGGCAGTGATGGGCTTTCCTGCCCTGTGCCCCCTGGGAAGCAGCTCCAACACACTGGATTTGGAGCCTGGGAATTGGGGAAGGAAAGCAGCCAGCCCCAAAGTGAGTGTTGTGGGACAGCACCTGCAGGGTGGTGTTTTTCTCTCATCTGCTTTGCTGTTCCCAAATGCTGTGAATTAGAGTCAGCCAGACAAACAAAGGGGAAGGGCATTTCCC
>VXBA01002171.1:2850058-2865247 GCA_013399895.1 Serilophus lunatus
GTCAGAATTTGAAACGTGAAGAATTCTTTTGCTGACACTCAGGGTAATGCTTGACCTGCTGCTGTTCCCGTGTACTTGGGAAAAATTGGGAACATATCATATAAGCCCCTGACTTCTTCAAACAAAGATCTTCCAAGGAATGAAAACTAAATTAATTCCCTTTCCTTTTGTCTGAAAAAAAGATCACAACTCTCTGATTTGGGCAGCATTTCAGCTTCCAGTGCAGCTCTCTGAAGGATGAAAGGGTCTATACCAAGTGATAATCTAATTTATTAGCACCAGGACTGAGAAAACAGGGTTAAGGATATGGAGGGAGAGAAAAGAAAACTCAGGAGAAAATAGAAGATAAAAAACACTAAAAAAAATGTTGTGACTGAAGTTCTCAAATCCTTTCAGTGCAGAAAGGATTGAGCATTTCAGGCAGCAGGTCCCATCTCCAGGGCTAAGCTTCCCTTGGCCTTGCAAATCCACTTTTAAATTCCATAGGCAGCCCCTAGTTTGAGATCCACAGCTGGGAGAGATGTTCTAGGCAGAGAAACAGCCTTAAACACAGCAAAACACACAAAATTTCCATATTTTAATAAGTCAAAATGGCAAGAGTTGATGGTGACTTGATCCTACGAATTTCATTCCAGTTAGGGAATATTAGATGAGAATTTTTTGTGGCATTTCTGAAGGCAGACAAGCTCTGAGTTCACTCATGAGAAGCAAAGCTGATTTACTCGGAACAATATATCTAAGGATGAGCAAGTCAACGTGTTTAATCTCATGCCTTCACCTGGCACCTCCAACTGGCATCCCACCAAAAGGATCCAACACTCAAAACAGTCTTTTGTTTTAGTTTGGGTGCTTTTTTCCCTTTCCATTTCTGCACTTCTAAGTCCCAAACAAGATGAGGAAAGCCCATCAGAAACAACAGTTCACCAGGGACAGGGGGAGAAGAAAAATCAGAACATATTTTCAAACCAGACAAACCAGTTCCCAATATTTATCTTCAGTGATGCACCAGTTTCATTTTTCTAAGTGAATGGCTCATTCTCACTTCAAAATCCACTTGCCAGAAAGAAAATCCATTAAATAGAGGAAAAGAGAACATTCCCAGAGCCAGGGTCTAGTCAGCAAATGAACTATTGTCCATGGAAGGAAGGTAGAGGATGATTCCTATCAGCCAATGCCTTTCCACAAGAATGAAGAGGGGAAAAAATACCTAAGGGAAGTTTAAGATGGGATTGACTTAAAGATCACATGAACGAGATGATTGCGCTTGGAGAGAATTTGGCTTGAAAGTCCAAATTTTTCCTATGTGAAATCTCCCATGCCATTTTTTATACAATCTGCACCTTTGGAAGAAAAGCCTAAAACTTTCTCCCAAAGTCTTCCACCTTCTCAAAGCATTTATAACTTTTAACATCTTTTTCAGTCAAGGCAGGGAGCAAAAGATGAGAACAACAACCCTTCAGCTGCTGGTGGGACTTCCAGACTCCTCTATCCCAAGCTCCAAGCCCTCAAAAGCAGCACAAAAAAAAAAATAGACTGCAGGGATTTACCTCCTTGAGTAATTTAGTTTGAGTAAGAAGAGAGGCATCACTTCTGAGTGTGAGGTCAGGAAACTGCTTTGAGCTCACCACAGAATCCCTCTGTGGGGTGGCTGAAGGGGAAGGGGGATGCAGGAGACCTTTCTCTCTGAAGGGGAAGGGGGATGCAGGGGACCTTTCTCTCTGAAGGGGAAGGGGGATGCAGGGGACCTTTCTCTCTGAAGGGGAAGGGGGATGCAGGAGACCTGGCTCTCAGCCACAGGGTCAGCCAGAGAGAGGAGCTCCAGCACACGGATGCAGAGCAGCAACGAGAGCTGAGTGCTGCAAAAAGTCCAAAGGAGCTGCAGTCAAAACGGGTTTATTTGCCCTCTCTTTCACGGGCACTGGATGATCCCAGATCCAGCCAGTCCCATCTGAGCACCAGGTCTGTTCTACCCCGTGTCACCATAAGAGGGATCCTTTCGCCTGTCCCTGGAGGCTCGCCTGACATTTCTTTTAAAAATTAAGAAAACAAAGGCGTGTGAGTTGAGTGAAAGTGCAATTACACAACGCTTTGAAGTGCCGTGCTAATCCCCTGGCTCCCTCGGGACATGAGGCACAGGTTTGTGGAGTGACAGACGCATCGTTTCACCCCAATGTTGACGCTGGCTCACAGCAAAGGTGGTGGAACAGGACAGCGCTGAGCACATGGACAGAAAATGTCCCCAAACCCCTGTCCGGACACACAGCCCTTTGCTTCTACCGTGGGCAAGGAGGAAGAATGCCAGAGAAGGAGGAGAAACCCCAGCACTGATGAGAACACCAGTAGATGCAGAAGCAGCCAGTGCTGGTGATATGAAACCAAAACAGGCTATGGAAGGAGCGTGATCTCTACACCATTCAGGACATGTCAGTAAGGCCAGGTGAGGCTGGTGTGGGCTCAACTCTTCCTGTCTTCTTCTTAAGCAGGAGTTGGATTTGTATGATCCCTGTGGCTCCCCTCCAGCCCAGGATAATCTGTGATTCTACGACTCTAACCCTGACACAAGGAGCTGTGGTTTTACCTCCTGCATTCCACCAGCTCCCTCTTGGAGCCCCGGGATGCCTCGGCTGCAGAGAGAGCAGCAAACCATGGGGCTCAGGAGAGGCGTTCCCACCTTGGCAGAGCTCTTTGCCCCGGTCTATTTACACAGTGTTTAATGCTCTTGATGTCAGTGTGGAGACGCGTTAATACCCCAATTAAACTCTTCACCCAGCTATGTCAAATCCCATCGCTTGAGGAAGGCTTGTGTGGTTTGCTTTGTAATTCTTGTGCCTCGTTGCAGCACGCAAGAGTAATGTCCTGGTGGCTGACGCTCCAGCAGTGGGGCTTCCCGCAGGACTGGGCAGTGAAGTGCTGATCTAAGGTTGTATGAACCCAGGAACAGCTCCTGTGCTCCCTGACCTCTTCCTCCCCATCGTGAGGATGGAGACACAAGGGCGTGAGATCACATGTGAAACTTGGCAGAAAGTGCTCAGGTCGTGGCTTTCTGAGGTGGGAGCCACCAACATGAGTCTCCCAAAGGGAGGGATTAAATTCCTGAGGCATTGCACTGGTGACAGGAACAACCCAAGAGCTGCCCACTGAGTGTACATGGCACCAACCCCGCTGCCTGTGGCTGTGTGCAGGCGGCAGGATGAGGGCTCAGGTCTGCCTGAACATGTCCATGCTTGGCTGTCATGACTGTGTCTCTGCTTTCCCATCCACCTAAGGAAGGCAGGAATGTTTCCCTGCCCCACTCAGCCAGGAGGCTCCAGTCTTTCCTGTCTGCAAAGGGATCACCAGGATGGAGCCCTGTTTTGCAAATGTGTTTGCTATTATTGTTCTTCTGTCATTATCCATGGCTGTCACCCTCTGGATGTGAGCAGCACATGTGCAGATATGTGTGTGTTCATATGTCCAAACACACAACAGATCTATGTTTATACCCCAGTGTATAAATCATAAATATCTGAATGATATGCTTTATATTTCCTTTTAGATTGATCCAACTTCCTTTTCTTCTGACCACGAGAGTCCTCAACACTGCCCCTTGAACTACGAATTTTACAAAACTCCTCCAGGAGCATAGAAATTGAAAATTGTGCTATGTGGTCCCACTAGAAGAAAATATTTCCCCTCCAGAGAGTCCTTAAGCATTTACTTAAACTACAGGCATGTTTCATGCCAGCTGGGATCCACAGAGCTGAAAAACACATCCACAAGGCTGAAGTTCACCCATTCACTGAAGGGTTGTTCCAAAAGGGACCAGTTTAAGTATGTGCTTAAGTATTTTCTTGAATCTAAGCCTGTATTAGTGGAAAACTCATTGTTCCGTACTAGATTTTTATATGTCTGTGACTTCAGGGTAGTTTTAGTATTCTCAATAGATTCCTCCTTTGGATGGATTCCTCCTCTCATCATTAATATCTGGCGTCAACTGTCTTTCTTTCTCATCCATTCCCAGAGACAAGGAAAAATTTTCCCTTCTTTCCACGGATGTATTTATGCTCCCTATGGAAATTCTTCTCTGTGATATATGAACTATTTTCAGAGAAGTTTAGCAAAGCCTAAATCACAAAGGGGAAGAAAACCTCCTCGGCTTGAGTTCATAAGGGGAAAAGTTGGGATTGCAGTGACCTGTAGTGTGAATTTTTTCTTGAGTTCAATTGTTATTTCCATTCAAATCCCTTATATCCTTAGCTATAAATAAGACTCCTGAATAATCCTTAATTTTTGTCCCTATATCTGCCCCCCATAAAATTAGGAGGGAATACTTAGGATCTGTCAAGATGACAAAGTGTCCTTTATGGTGGCCAAATGAAAGGAAGAATATAACTTTGGGAGAAAGAAACATGCTTTTCTTCAGCGTAGGATTTCCTCCACAGAGACATCATCACAGACTGTCAGAAGCTGGGCAACTCTCCAAAGGTTAGAGACAGGGCCAAAACTTACAGTTTGTGCTTTACAGAGGGCCATTTCTGTCTCAGATTGTAAAGGCTGTCTCACCACAGCTGTGAAATTCGGAGCTCCTACGTTGCAGTTGGCTCAAGGCATTCACTCGCCAGCCTGGGATGCTTCACATCTAGGGCTGTACAGGCTGTGTCTAGTAAACTAGTTGGAAATTAGTTATAAAACATGAGTGCCAGGAGGGGCTCAGCCCAGTCTTGTGAGATAACTTGTAATTGCTGCAACCACCCTGGGAAAGCTCAGCTCCAGCATCCTCCACCTCCCTTGCCTCCCTGAGAGACACAAGGACCTCTCTACACCAAACCACCCTCAAACCCACTTCCTAAATGACCTCCCCTCTCCTTACAGAGCCAAGTGTGGTCCCCCCAGCCGGGTGTGAACCTCCGTGCTGGGGGAGCTGAGTCACCTAATTGTTCTTGGGTGTTGTGCACAGCCCAGGACACTGGACCCTTTGTGTGAGAGCTGTGTGGAGACACAGGAAGGCGTGTGGTCGGGAATATTCCACATGTGAAGTTTCCGTGGTCCGTAAGGTCACCCTCTGGATGGGACGTCATCCACTTGGGGCTCGACTCCTACGCCTGCTGCCATGGCCAAGCCAGGGGGAGCTGATGGAGAGCAGCCACAGGGGAGAGATCCACTACTTCCAGAACCCTAAGGCTCTCTCTCGGCTGAGGATGGGGTCAGGATGATGCCCTTGACAGAAGGTGGGTGATATCACCTCCAAATCCAGGGCAAATCCATCTCTTAAGAGCAAGGGAAACACCTGGGTCAGCCCTCACTGTGTAAAACAACACAACTCTGTGTCACATCCTCAGGACTGGGGAGATCCACGTGGGAGTGTGTGAACTTGGATTTACATTGGAGCACTTTCCAGTCGATGCAAAGCAATCCAGGGGGACACTGAGCCTGGGGAAGGTCTGCAAAGCCCAGCCCAGCTCTCCAGCGGTCGCCTTTTAAGCCAAAGTAGAGCTGCTGGTCTTACCCTCACTGGGGCAAAGTGAGGCAGGATTTATGAGCTCCCAGATGCAGCTCTAAGCCCTCTGTGCACACTCAAATGAACACACAGGAACCCCCCGTTCATCGGCTCACTGATCCTCCCCAACCTTAGAAAATAAGAGGAGATGGATTTTCCCTTAGACATCAGAGTTTGGGAAGCAAACGCACAGCCCTGGCACTGATCCAAGGAAGTAAGCCTGGGATAGGTTTTCTTTCAAGAATTTCAACCCATTCATGCACTTTCTTAATGGTCCAGAGTCTTCAAGGAGTTGCCTTTTAGCTTTAGCTCCCTTTCAACATTTGTCATGTGTGTCAGAGTCGATTCTTTGTGTTTCCTCTGTAGTTTTAGTGCTCTGAAGGAGAAACTTCATTTCTTCCACACACTGAAAGATATTTTTCCCCTATTGATTAGCTTTATTAATGGAAGAAAAAATCACTTTGAAAGCAAGCAGCAAGAATTTAGAAGAGTAAGAGCAGAGGGAAGTGTTTCTCATTTGGGTACTTGATGGTAATGTTTTAACATGAAGAAATCTTAATGAGTGACTGGAAAAGGTTGTGAAGTCTTTAATTCCTCTTTATGTTTGGATAGATATGCAAGTACCTGCAGTCAGTGACCAGTTGTCCAGGCTCCTGAGTTCTTGAAAACTCCAGAAAAACGCCCTACACCAGGTGGTCCTTCTAAAAAGCAGGAATGGGAATGAAAGCCTCCCACCCTCCAGCTTCTCCAGGAGCTCTTCTCCCTTTGCCTCCCCCTTTGGAAGCTGAAGAAAAGGCCAAAAGGTCTCCAACACTTGCTGAGCCACCGGGGTGGAGTGTAACTAGTCCTGTCTTGACTGAAGACTTGACAAAAGCATTTGATAGAGCGAGGTTGAGTGGCCAATCCAACAAAGCCCTTTTAGATACCTGCCCAGGCAAAGCCTGAGGATTGCAAATTAAGCACTCAGTAAAGTTTAGCTGAGCCTTGAGAGACACTGAGAGACAGAGTCCCCCTCCAAACACCCCCTCCTGCTCCTCTTGGCCCAAGGAAGTCAGACCAAAAGGAACTTCTACAGCCAAAGCCCGGCTCCACATCCAGAAAGGCAGGATAGCACCTGGGATTTGGGGATTTTGTAGGGGATTTTTTCCCCCCAGCAACAGGAGTCTTGTGTGGATACAATAAGCATTAGTTCATGAGACTTCAAAGGGTTGAATCACATCTCAGGCTGTTCTTGGGCTGTCTCTGCTCAGCCACAAGCCTTATCAGACAGGTTTGGCTAGGTCA
The DNA here is from genome assembly GCA_013399895.1 of Serilophus lunatus. Taxonomy (NCBI): domain Eukaryota; kingdom Metazoa; phylum Chordata; class Aves; order Passeriformes; family Eurylaimidae; genus Serilophus; species Serilophus lunatus. The sequence goes on from VXBA01002171.1 coordinate 2,856,819, forward strand.
TTGCATTTCACACTCAAAACACCATTTTTTTCTTAATCATATAAAAACGACAGCTACAGGGTTTTGCCACTTGGTTTTGCTAACAGCTGACCTGCAGTTTCCTATTGATGCTCAAACCATAAGTAAAACAGCTCTGAAATAAGCTAAGAAAATAAAACTGGGCAATCAAAGGTTTCAAGAGACACATCAGGCTGCACAGGAGTGCAGAGCAGCAGCTGGGTGCCCTGTTTTAAGCTTTAACTTAGTGTGGTACTATTTATTCTCATCAAATCCAGAGTCATCTGGCTTAATTTGGTTTGCCAGAAATTTGCTTTAGGATAATTTAGAGTAGGATCAGAGTCACCAGCCCTTCCCCCCACCATTTTAGGATAGAGGATAATAATAGAGGATTTTTTTTTTCCATGAAAGCATATGCAATTTCCTCTAGAACCATCCAAAACAAATAATCAGGAGATTTCCCTGTGTTTACAATGGGGCTTTCTACTGACCTTCCCTGCAAAGCACTGTAGGAGAAATCAGTGAAAAATACTCTGTAAGAAGTGGGTCACAATTGCTGTTATTGTTACTTAGAAATTATGTAGCGTCTAATCTGAAACCAGACACAACAATTAAGGGCTTCTCTTTGCCCTTTTCATAACAAACCAATTATATTTAACAGTAGGGACAGTTAAATTGGAATAAATCTAGTTTGTACGCAGAGACATTTCGTGTTTATTAATAATCATCGTGTTTTGTGTTTAGACCAATTCCAAATATAAGCTGTAGCAATGTATAAAAACTTTTCTCCTTGGCACGATTGAGTCAACATGACTGCCTTGGCTCTCCCTCTATTTTTGAACAACCATAATTATATCACTTTAAAACTGCCTACATGAGCCTCAATTTGTAGCAAAGCAAAGATGGACGAAAGTGAGGGTAATGCTTTCAGATCTCATGGGGAAAGGGATTATTTGAGCCCCTAATTTGATGAATTTTGACAGATTTCTTTATCTTGTTCCTCCGGCTGGGGAGGCAGCTACTGGGCTGTTTTTGAGTCACATCACTAGCGGGGATTTGGGATTCCCTGCCCTAAATCTTCAGTGCAAGGAAAGCAGGGATGTCTCACCTGCACTGGAGCACAACCCAACCAGGAACAGCTTGTAAGGAAAAGAAAAAGAGTCTTTGGGGTGATTTTATCAAGGACAGTGTTTAGGCAAAGTTTGCATTTTCCAAGCAAATTGGCAGGTTGTTTAGAAGATGCAACCTGCTGCACATGGATTCCACCTGCCCTCATTCCCTAAACCACAACCTTATCCAGCATCTCTCCATATAACCAAAGGGTCACTTCACCCACCCTAAAGCTGGTGCCTCAAGTGGTTGGAAGTTTCAGCCCTCTGAAGGTGTTTTGTGTCCTGACAGATTCTGGAGATAATTTTGATGGCCAGCTCAGACCAGGAATTGAGTTGTTACGTGATTAGTGTTGATTGACATGAATCACCTGCAAAGTGCCCTGCCCAGGTTTGCTTGAGTAATTGCAAAGAGTAATACTGTAAAGAGATCCCTGAGAAACACTATCCTCATCTCTATGTCTTAGTTTTTTGGAGATGTGATTATGAAATTTTATGCAATGCATGCCAGGAGCTGGAGATTCATAATGCCTTCAGGATTCAGATCCTTGTGATGGAAACTGTCTGCTGAGCCCAAAATCCACTGTTTGAGGATGCTGTTACCATGACATGGCTGATCACTGAGTCCCAGTTCCTTCAGTCCCAGGTAGGTCTCACTCATGTGGAGCTGTGAGTGAGGCAGGCACAGAAAGCAGAGAGATCATAGAACAGTTTGGGTTGGAAAAGACCTGAAAAACAACCCAGTTCCACCCCATTCCATGGGCAGGGACACCTCCCACTGTCCCAGGGGGCTCCAACCTGGCCTTGGATGCTTCCAGGGATGGAGCAGCCACAGCTTCTCTGGGCAACCTGTGCCAGGGCCCCTCCAACTCTCATGGGGAAGGATTTCTGATTTGTCTTCCAAAAATCCTGCTACAAAATTGATCTGTCCTGTGAGGACTGGTGCTGGTCCAGGGAAGGGCAGCACTGAGCATCTCATGTATTTAAATTTCTGCAGGACTATCATGGCCATCAAAGCCAATGTAGCACAGCTCAGGTGTACAGAAGAAGGGACAATAAGAAAGAGACTAAAGACAACGAAATACCACTTTTGCTATTGTGTATCAGCCTTTGGGAAGGTGGGGGCTGTCTGGTGCCTACTCAGCATCTCTCATTGGGTTCCTGCTGTGCTGGTGGATGGGTGGAAGAGCAGCTGAGACAAATGGAAGGACAACACCAGCTTTTATAAGGGATGAAGAGCTCCTTCTGCTCTGTGAGATCACAAATCCATCACATGAAGCCTAATGAAGGGGCTGAGCCAGTAGAAATACAACTGTTTAACAGTTTATTTTAACCATCCAATGAGAAGGATACAACTTAAGAGGATTCATGCTGCCAACAATCTTTTTCCTTTTTTTTTTTCCCTCTTCCTCTCCTTGCATGGCATTTGTTAGAAATCAGGATTTTCCTTAACTGAATGTCTTGTGGTCTCCTTAGCTTTGTTTCTTAACAGGGTTGTCTTTATGTTAGTTTTCTTTGGCTTCCCAATAGAAGAGTAACAGATTTCTTTTGAAGTTTTTATTGATGAATGAGCTCCTATAAATAACTCTCTGTGGCAGCAGCTTGATCTCAGAGTTTACTCTGGAATAATAGTAGCAATGGGAATGGAGGAAATTTATGGCAGCATGACATGAAATAGTTTAATGGGCTTCATACTGTTTAACTTAATCTTTACAGATGTAAAAACAGAAATACAATTATTTTAACAACTATTATTACATATTGCTCTTCTAATGAAAACAGAAACTTAGTGAGCAATTGAAGATAGGTAGGGGAGAATTAAGGAGTCCACCTCACTGCAGGTTTGGGAATTAGTGTGCTGGGCCAGTGTATTTGCAAACCTTCATCTGGAAAGCTGCTGGAGATCCAGGGTCTGCAGGTGGGAACTGGATGTAAAGCTGAGTCACAGTACTTTGGATCAGCATGTAAATGCTGGAAGATGCCTAAAAGCAGTGGAAGAAATTAAATTCTGTCTTTGGGGAAAAAAATCAGTGCTGTGTTTTCTGCCACACCCCCTTATTTCATGTGTCTGCCTGGTGAGGAGCTGATCCCAATCCCACCGAATTCCATGGGCATCCTTGGTGACACTGGGTCACACCTGGTCACATTCCATGTGTCTTGTAGCCCCATGAGTACAGCTGTAAACCTCCCACCTTAGGAGCAGAGACAGGTATTGCACTCACACCAACCAAAGGATGGAAAGGACAGAGGGAGATGATCAAAACTGACCTGGTACAGGAGAATTTAACTGTTTATCTTCACATGTCTGCTCATCTTCCCATCATGGGTTTGCTCGTGTCTCTAAGGCAATGTCACTTGAAGTAAAGGTGATCCAAATGTGCCTCTTTAACCTATGTAAACCCAGGAAGGTGAAAAGGAAAATCTCTTCTCCATGTAAATGCCCACCCCACAGGCAGGCTTTTATTTAGCCCAGCCAAGGATCCAGACAGGGATCCTTCTAAGGCACCAATGTGCAAGAGGTGGGTGTCAAATCCAGTATTATAATTACTTGGAGAAGGCACAGGACTTAATTCAAACCTAAGATTTCCTTTGCAAGGGGCTGGATGTGGCTCATAGCCAAGCACAGCCCCATTGCACTTCTCAGTGCTTTGCAAAGAGCTTGAGTAAATATTGAAACATGTTGGTGCTCTGCGTAATTTCTATAACAAAAGCTGACAGCTTTTGTTTCCTCCTTGAGGGAGCATTATTTGCAATGAAAATTATTAGCATTGTGTGTTTTCAACTGTCCATTCAGTGGGAAATTTGTATCATCCACAACGTTTTCCAATCCGCAGAAATCGCCCGTGCAAGAAATAACTTGCAAATTCTGACTCGATTTCCAAAAATGTGGGAAAGTTTATTTATTTCTCCATGCATTCCTGATTCGCAATGTGCTCTCTAAAAATGTCTCTAAGATTTAGGCTAACCAAGCTCATGCTAAATTTAGCAACTATATTTTAAATAAACATTCTTTACGCTTTACTGAGCCGGCTTTGAAGCTGGCTTAAAACAAATTGTGTTCACATGAACAGGAACAACGTTTTACTTTGGACTAAGTGAACATCTGAATAAGTAATAATGTATTATTCAGTATAATCTGAAAATGATATTTTAGGGATCTAATTCAGTCAGTTTAGGAAAGATTCCTAGGAGGAACACCGGACCAGGCCCATATTTATTTCTGGAAGAGTTCTGTTCTCTTTGACCACACAAAACTTCCTGCTGGTGTCTTATTAGACACTGAAGCTCCAAGGCTTGGTGAAATCAGCTGTGACTTTGCACGCATTGCGTTTGAGGAATCTGGCCCATTTTAAAGCACTTAATGATTTGTCTGGATAAAGCACTAAAAATATACTGTGGGGAGCAATTATGCAATGTCCAGACTGATGGATTGCATAACCTCATAGACCTTTTCCATCTGTAACTTCTCTAGTTCTGTGATCTTGTCTTCTTGGTCTTTCACTTAAAATCAAATGTGTGATCTGTTTTATATCTGAAACGCTGTCTCATGGGGGATCTGGTTTTTGGGTGTGTGGGGCTATGAATCAAGTAATGAAGCAGATCCTTCTTCCCTTCTTGTTTCACAAATTGGCTTCTCCTCACAACAGGCTTAGGAGTTTTGGTGTGAAAAGGGATGCTCTCACCTTTATGTGTCTTTCTTGGTAAAGGATGGAAAGAAAATTAACTATAAAAATGGTGTGAGGGGAAGTAAAAGCAGCTACAAATCCGTCAGACTTATGTCACCTTGAAATCAGACATGGACAGCCACTCACTTGGAATGACAAGTCTTGAAACTGGCTCCTGCTCGTGTGTAAATACTTGATTATATTTTATACATGCTGTGGGACCAACTTTAGGAGAACACACACTGAGCACATTTAAAGACTGGAAGCCCGATTTATGAGAAATTAAACTCCGGAATTATTTTAATACGCCAAATTTTCAGTTCCCCTCATAGGAAACGTGTGTTTTGGAGCAAAGCTGCTCTGTGAACCCAACGACTCCTCTGTGAGCCTCTTCCACTGTGCGATCTTCCCTGCTCCTTCGAGTTAAAATTGGCTGCAGACCTCGGAGACGGGAAACCTTGCTGGGTTGGGAGAGGTCATTCCTCTCCAGAGGAGCGGAAAGGCACATATATCGCCCACACAAGAAGTGTGCTGTTTATACTGCATCCTGGGCTATTTTCTCCATTTCTCCACAGTATTCCAGACTGGGTGTTTATAGCCAACCCTGAGAGGCTGGGAAAGCCAGGAAGGGGGAAGATTCCAGGGATGAATTAAGTACTGGGTGGCAGTTTTGTGCTTGGCAGCTGCTTTTTTGGGTTGTGGACCAGGTGTGAAACCGTTGGCATCAGCTCTTTGCAGCTTGTCAAGCCCTCTGTATTTCCATGGCACGTTGGCTGGTTTGAACTGCATCACACCAAAATTAACGTGATGTGGAGGGGATTGAAGGATGCTCAGTCATATCCAAAGGGCAGGAGCTGATGGACTGACACCCTCACTCATTTCTCTGCACCCAAGCGCTGTTGCTTTTGTTGTATGTTTTTATTTTATGCTTTTATTGTATGTTTTTATTGTATGTTTTTATTGTACCATTACTTCTCCTCTCTCTATAAACAGATGACGTGCAAAGGCTGTGTGTGGTTAGTCATCCTGCCTGCTGGCAGTAAGACCCTTTTTCTTGGTATTCATCCCTTGTTACAGCACTGGCCTGATCCCAATTAATTGCAAATTGCCCCTCACAACTATTCACTTGGTTGTGAGTTCATTCAGGTTGGTGTCACTTTTGTGCAGAGCATGTGAAGTTTACTGATTTTACTCTCTCAAGCAAAACCAAAATCAAGCTCAATGTGGCTTTTAAATAGTGCAGCTGTACTTGGTCCCACTCCACTTCACCAAAACAGAAATAAGATCAAATGTCAAAGCAAAGCTCAACAGAAAAACAAATTCCCATTGCAAAGAAAAAGCTGAATCTCCAAAAAAAAAGTGTCTGTGATAAAAATATGAATCATGTATATTTTAAATGGAGACTTACTCCTTTGGATGATTTTTTGACCACTCTTGTACAGACTCTTGTACTGAAAGGGCTCTGAGGTGGAGAAGTTCCCCATGTGTGAGTAGGAAAGTAATAAAAGCCCTGTTTTCAGGTCATAAAAGGCACTTTGGGAGCTGGAATAGAAGCAGAGAGGTGACAAAACTGGAGGGAGTCACAGCTGGGATGCCAAGTTAGGCAAAAGGGAAGCAGAGGAGCTTGAAGACATAGGTTAAAAGTGGTGACTGAGAGCATAAAAATCAACTTTCTGGAGGTAAACCCCTTCCCACGGCTGCAGGGAGACCAGGGATGCAGGATCCTCACCTGGAGGAATTGGCTCTGGGCTTGATGGAAATCCAACAAGCCCTGAGGCAGCAATAACATCCCACCTCCACCTCATGCCCACATCCTCACACAAGGGGTGGAGAAGAGGATTTGAGTTCTGTCCAGGGCAAGAACTGAGCTGGGTCATTATCCTACTCCTGCAGCTTCCTGGGAGTGATGTCACCCCACGGACTCCAAACAGATTGGTGATGTCAGTCCCCAGCCTTGAACAGAATCCTCCTGGCAAGGTGGCCACTGATTTCACTAATACCTGTCACTAATTGCACACAGGATTGGCACTGCAGGGGCAGGGATTTCACACAGGGAACATTAACCCTCTCAGCACTTGCCCAGCCTTGTAAATGATGGTGGGAACACATGTGGCTTTGGCTGAGCGGTGACGCCTTCATTTTACAAGCGAGGGTTTGTTTTTTTTATTTTCTAATTCATTGCCATAGCTTTAAAGACTGGACTCAACAGATATTCAAACAGCTGTCAGAAATAGGAAACATATAAGGGATTTAATTTAAATAAAGGCACATAAATCTATTTTGTAAATTGTAAATCTATTTTTAAAAAAAATCTCTTTTTTGGTTGCCTTTTTTCACATTGAAAAGCTGGAACTTGGCCTATCCAGGGGTTCCCCTGTGAGCATCCTTGTTTTGGGAAGCTCAACATCAGTTCCCACCTTTTGGAGACTTTCTGTACTTCCCCACCTGAGAGCTCGTTGCCTTGTGCTGGAATGAGGCCCCTGAGCTCTTGGTCCAAATGTCAGGGCTGTTCGGTTCCATCCTTCCTCTGCAAAAACTGCATCACAACTCACCTGAGAAACCCACATTTCCAAGATCCAGGAGCTAATTTAAGGACAGGCTTTGCTAGTGAGATGGGGTGGGATGGAGGAAAGAGGAGAAACAATCATTTTGGGAAATATTACTTCAGTCTTGAAGAACAGATAATTTCCCAGGACATTGGTTTTAGCCTCTCCCATCTTTTATGTGGTCTGTCATGTCATCACAAGGATATTTGCTGCATCCAGCAATAGGCCCCACTCCTTGATCCTCCAGCACAAGCCAAGGGGTGTTTTACATCACACCAGCCACACTTCTGAACAAAATACTTTTATTGGATATAAGTTTGGTTTCATAACGAAAATTGAGAATATAAAATTATTTTTCCAAAAGGGCATTTACCCAGTGATATACAAAAAGCCTCTATTCATGGCAAATAAAAATAAGAAATATTCCTGATTTCTTGCAATGTGTCTGGATTCTTCCTTCTTTAAGAAAAAATAAAATTTTAGATACACAGCTGACATCCTTTTTTTTTTTCCTTTCTTTCCCTGGTAGTTGTCCTGGTTGCTAAAACACATATTTCAAAATGCCAAGACTGGCCTCCACAAGTCTGCTTCAGTCTTTTTTGGTCAGAAGCAACTGATCCCAGCAAGACATGGAAAGCAGAGGCATCCCTGTGTTTGCTCATGCATTCCCCTCTCTCTGGTCACATCAATGAGCAGAAAAACTGTCGTGATTCTCGAGAAGCACAAGTGCTGGGCAGGGAATACAGTGCTGAGTCAAAGCAAGCAGGAATGTGCAGGATGAGCCTGGATTGCTTGGTCTGCCCTTATTTCAGCTCCTCTTACCCACTGGGAGAACTGGGCCAGTGAGGAATATCAGGAATTATTATGTGCCTGTGGGTATTAACGGCAAAACAAAGCTCATCCCCCTCCTCGGGGATGGACAGGGCAGGTTGAGCTTTCAAAGGAAAAATGAAAGAGGAAAACCAGAGACCTGAAGGGCTCGACAGAAACCAGGTCTGAGGAACCTGAGGGATGCAAAGACTAAAAGGTGCAGAGCAAACCCGACAGGGCTTGGGGGCCGGCGTAGGCAGCCCCCTGCCTCTACCTCCACAACCCACGGGAAAAGAAAGCTG
>VXBA01002171.1:2878077-2902262 GCA_013399895.1 Serilophus lunatus
GCACACCAATATCACACCAGTATCACACCGGTATCACACCGGCACCGCACTGGTGTCACACTGGCACATCACTGGCATCACACCGGGCCCGCACTGGCACCGATATCACACCGGTATCACACCGGCATCACACCAGTATCACACCAGTATCACACCGGTAGCACACCAATATCACACCAGTATCACACCGGTATCACACCAGTATCACACCAGTATCACACCAGTATCATACCAGTATCACACTGGCATCACACCAGTGTCACACCGGTATCACACCAGTATCATACCGGTATCACACCAGTATCATACCAGTATCACACTGGCATCACACCGGTATCACACTGGCATCACAATGGCATCACACCGGCATCACACCGTTATCATACCGGTATCACACCAGTGTCACACCAGTATCACACCGGTATCACACCAGCATTGTACTGGCCCCGAGCACCGTCCCCGGCCTCACTCTGACATCACCCCGGTCCCGCACCGCGGTTTCCCCCCCCGTGAGCGCGGGGACAGCGCGGGGAGCAGGAGAGGGGACGGCAAAGAGAGGGGGAGAGATGGCGAGAGACCAGGGAAAATGGGAGATCAGAGAGAGGGAAAAGAGGGAAGAGCAAAAATGTGGGAGAGAGAACGGAGGTGGGAACGACAGGGAGAAAGGGCGAGAGGAAAGAGGGAGGGAAGGGAGGAAGGGAGGAAGGGAGGAAGGGAGGAAGGGAGGAAGGGAGGAAGGGAGGAAGGGAGGAAGGGAGGAAGGGAGGAAGGGAGGAAGGGATTCTGACATTNAAGAAAAGAAAAGAAAAGAAAAGAAAAGAAAAGAAAAGAAAAGAAAAGAAAAGAAAAGAAAAGAAAAGAAAAGAAAAGAAAAGAAAAGAAAAGAAAAGAAAAGAAAAGAAAAGAAAAGAAAAGAAAGTCCAGCTCAGCCCCACATATTTCTCCCAGCTTTACATCTGTCCCTGTCACCAGCCCAGCAGAGGGTACCAGGGGCTCCAGGGCGCTGATCCCAACCCCACACCCATTTCCCAGCAGAAGGCAACGTTGCTGGGCCCAGACCCGTTGAGTTGGCCCAGCCCCACCTGCCCCAATGTGCCTCTTTCGCCAGGTTTTTCCAAAAGCACAAAAATTCCATTTCACAGTGATTCCAAAGGACCAGTCTCTGGTACCAACCACTGTGCTGTATGATGAAAACCTCATGAAAAACTCTTGCCTTTCAAATTTGTAGCCTCTTTCTAAATTTCAGTACCAAAACCCCAGCAGAGCATCGTTGCTGGTTTAATTCTTTGGGTACATTCTGGCTGCTTTTCGTGGCTGCCCTTGTGTGTTCAGCCTCAACTTCAGAGAAATGATTCCTGCAGCACAAGGAGTTTCTTTCTGCGTTGTTCACTGGGTTTGGATTAATCTGCCTCTCCCTTTTTCTGGGTGTTTTCATAAATTTCTGGGTGTTTCAAGTGAGAGCTGTGTTTTTCTTTTGTATCCAGGATCCTTTTTTTAACTTCTTTTGCTGAAGTTTGGTAAATTGGATATTAGAAGTGATTTTGCACCTCTAACAGACTAATTTAATTTGTAAGGATGCTGGTAGCTCTGCCTGCCTCCCAATGACAGGAACTTTTCCAGTGACATCCATATGAGCTGTGGGAGGCTGCTGGAGCTGGAGATGCAGCGAGTGCAACAGAGGAGACCCTGGAAAAGCCATTTGGAGCAAATTTCAGGCCTGTGGGAGCCACACAGAGAACTGAACCAGCAGAATAGATGCCCCCTCTTAGCAAACTCCTCGTTTGCTTGAGGCAAAGAGCCCTAATTTCTAGAAAGCCAAGTCAGGCCTCTTTTTTGGAAGCAAATCCACGAGAGGAGCAGCTTGGTTGGAGGGAGATGTGGGAAGACTTCACACCCCTCCTTGATTCCTAATGTATTAATTAACAGCACTGTTGTTACCTCCCTCATTTCCCCTTCCTCAAAAGCAAGGAGGAAGAGTGTGGAGTGGGAATAAATGCCGTGGGGGGATTTTGGGTGGCAGTGGATGGACACACGGAGCCCGGGAGCACAACAACTGCTCACCAAAGGCCTGACCCCCAACTCCCCGCAGGGATCTCGCAGTCACAGGGAGTTTTCCGTGTGTAGGAAGGGGAGGAATGAGCTCCAAACATCCAGCCCCAGCTCCACATGGGTGGTCTGTTATGCCTGGATGGATTCCCACTGGCTCCAGCCGCGTTCCAAGGTGGGGAAAAGGCTCTTCCCAAATTTCCCCCGGTGCGGGATCGGGGCTCTGAGCGCTGCCTTTGGACACTCACGAGGGAAAAGGGGAAACCTCAGGCTCCCCCAAACACTGACAGCAACCCCGATTTGGAAAACACACATAGCTGGGTGGGGCTTGAACCCAGCAGAGTCTTTGGCCTTTGTGGGAAAATCCAACACTTTTGAGGGAGAAGGGATGGCAGCCGCTCAGAGAGGAGCATCCCGAGCTTTGGGGTCTGGCTGTGGAGCCGCAGGCTCCAAACCAAGATCAGGCACCAAATCCAAGCCCCCTCTCCCTCCTCACCCCCGGCCCCGACACAACTTTCAAACAACCCCTCGTTCCGTCGTCCCCATGACCCTCCCAACCCCCCCGGCCCAGGAATGTCGGGATTCTCCCTCTGCTTGGGATAACTGTGGAAAACGCTAATTCCAGAAATAACAAACCGCGCAAAGCACATCCCGAATTCTCTCTTATTACCCTTTATTTATTTACTGAAAGCAGGTGAGAAGTGTCCTGTGTGCGAGCCGGGGAGGCTGAATAGTGTTGGATTCCCGAGCCGACAATTTCAAACGGGAGACAATAATTAATTTGAGGGGGGTCACCTCATAACAAGCGCGGGGGAGAGGGGGGGGGGTTACCCCCAGCTTTAACACCCGTGATACCTGTAGCAGCCAGGCGGCCTTTTCACGTGAATGCTCCAGCATTCATAATTTCGACATTATTTCATTCCTGAAAGAAACCGCGCCCGCCCCGGCCCTCCCTTCCCAACGCGCTTCGCTCTCGGAGGCGTTTTGACCCAGCGGCGCCGCCGTCGGCGCCGCGCGCGCGCAGGAAGGGGCGTGGCCAAGGCGGAGGCCCCCGCGGGGAGGCCGTGACGTCACCGCGGGGGGCGCGAGCGTGAGGGAGGCGGTGACGTCACCTCTGAGGGAGCGGTGACGTCACGGCTGAGAGGCGGTGACGTCACGGGGGGAGGGGGGGGATGTGAGGGAGGCGATGGCGGCCGGGCGCTCCCCGTTCCCCCTCAGCTCCTCTCCCCTCGCGGGCGCCGCCTCCAAGCAGGAGCTGCGGGAGCGGGTGTGGGAGCACCTGGAGGCCTCGGGCCTGGCCCGCTTCCCGCGGCCCGTGCGCGGCCGCATCCCTAATTTCCAGGTACGGAGCGGAGCCGGACCCCCCCCGCCCCGGGATCTCCTTCAGAGCTCAGCCCCGCACACCCCGCGGGGATTCCAGCCCGGCCTGGGGTGGGGCGGCCGCAGGGTTTGTCCCGGGCTAAAAGCGGGTTGGGAATGCTGGGAATCGGGCTCTGCCCTCGCTCGGGATCCGGCGCATCCCTCCCGCCCTGGGATGGTGGGGGAGAGTTTCGTTGTTTAATGTGTGATCCCCGGGACAGCTTTGCCCGGGGATTCTTCATTCCAGGATTTCTCCCTGGCGTGTGTTTGAAAGGAATCGATTTGTGTTCGTGCCCCCAAAAGGGCAAAGGGTGGGTGTGAGGTGTGCATTTAGGCAGTGACCCTGCTCGGATCCCCTTTTCCTGAGGCCTGCGAGTGGAGCTCTCATTTCTGGCAGTGTTTCCCACACAACCATCACACTGAAAAAAAAAACCCTAAATAAAAATTCCCAGGAAAGCAGTTTTTCCAAGGATAAACTATAAACGCTGGGAGCCCCTCAGTGGTGTTCTCTGCACACACAGGGAGCCTCCCAGGCTGCCACGAGGCTTCTGGCTCTGCAGGAATTCCGGGCTGCCAGAACCGTCAAAGTCAATCCCGACGCTCCCCAGCGGAATGTTCGGTTCCTCACGCTGGCAGTAAGTGCTCCTGCTCTCCTCCTTGCCTCCCTCAGGGCTCTCTCCAGGCCTGCAGCTCCATCAGGGAGCTGGGGGAGTTCAGCAGAGCACGGGAGGTCAAAGTGGATCCTGACAAACCCCTGGAAGGGGCTCGGCTGGAGGCGCTGCAGGTAAAGGCATCGCTGCTGCCCCGGGGTGAGAAGGCAGCGTTTGAATTGTTACTTAAAGAGAGGAACGTCTCTCTCTGGCTTTTGGGGAGTGGCAAAGGGTCAGGGGGAGTTGGGGAATTCGGGGTGTTTCTGCAGTAGCTGTTTCACCCACACTGTTCTTACTCCCCAAAATGTGAGCAGGTCTTCCCTGGAATTCTGGCAGGAGAAACGTGGGACAAACCTTTCTGGGCATGGGCAGGAGGGTTTGTGGAGATACACTTTGGATTGATGGATGTCATGGAATAGTTTGGGTTGGAAGAGCCTTAAAGTTCATCCCATCCCACCCCTGCCATGGCCAGGGACACCTCCCACTATCCCAGGCTGCTCCAACCTGACCTTGGACACTCCCAGAGATGGAGCAGCCACAGCTTCTCTGGGAAATCCATCCCAGTCCCTCCCCACCCTCCCAGCCAGGAATTGCTTCCCAATATCCCATCTAACTGCCCTCTGGCAGTGAGGAGGCATTATCCCTTTAGAGAAGTACCTTTAAGGGTATGTCCTTAGATATCTGTAAAGGTTAAAGGTTTGTCTGACCTTTTATTTCTTAAATAAACCTGTGTCTGGAGTTGTCCTGCACTTGAGGGGATTCATCTACAAGCGCCACACAATCAACCCTAATTACTCTGCAGCAAATTAGATGATGGGGCATGTTAAATTGACAATAAAATTCTTTCTTTAGTATAAAACAAACCTTTTAATCTGGTGATTTCTGTTCCACAGGCCAGGAAGACCTTGTTGGTTCCCACACCACGGCTGAGAACTGGGCTGTTCAATAGGATTGTTCCACCTCCAGGTGCCACCAAGGAGATCCTGAGGGTCTGTGCCACATCCCAGGTGGGAAGGAGGGATGAGGGAGGGCTGGAGGAACTTGTGCAGGAGGGTTGTGTTATGACAGACCAGCTAGAATTTGAAAAAAAACCCAAGATGCTACTTGAACTCCTGTTCTGCCAGGGTGTTACTCTGTCATGATAATTTTTAAATCATGAGGAAGTTTCATTTTCTTGCTGTATTTTATTAGCAGAGTGGCACTGATATTTGCTCAGTGTTTTTTTGGAGCATTATGAGCAACTTTTGTAGGTGGGTCAGAGATTTTATTTCTCATGAATGATGTTCCTGTATTCTGCCACTTTGAGAAAGTGAAAGCTATTTTAGTATTTACAGCTTGTTTCATAGCCTTGGTAGAATATTAAGTGTTACTAAGTAAGACAGAGGAGCTCTTTTAGAATATTAATTCTAAAGAAACATAATTCTGGTGTTGGCGCAGAAGCCAGTGAAGGTTTCTGTTGTCAGTGTGGTCTTTGCTGCCCTCTCGTGTCACAATCTCAGACTGTTCAGCTGAAGGCTTTTGGCAGAGAAGTCTCTGTTATTTGATAGCCTTTCCTTGCTGTGAAACCCTGACCTGGACAGAAAGATTAGACCCATTTGTACATTTATTTCCTTCTCTACCTCCTGCTCAGGGCACTAAAGTTCTACAGTAACCTCATATACAACTGAGGGCTGTAAATGGTAATTAGCAGTGACTTTCTTTGTTGGAGGTTCTGTTGAAGTCATTAACTAATTAAGCTTTTCAGGCTTGAAGAGCACTTTTGAAAGAGACCTTTCCTTGGGCTGGTTCTGTGATCTCACCCCACTGTGTCTGGTTTTTCCCCCCCAACCTAATGAATAAATGCTGTTGGCAGTTGATGTTTGCAAAGCCCTTTGCAAACAATCCTCCCCACACTGCTGTGAAGTGGATAATGAGTATTTTCACTGATAGGCAGCCACAAATTACTGAGCTTTTTGCTTTTGTGCTCTGCACAAAGAAAACGTTTGGCTTTTTATTGTGAGGATTCATTTACCTTGTTGGGAGGAGGATTTATGTTATGCTGTGCACATATCTTGGGGTTCATTCATTCTTAATACAGATTTTCAAGGTTCTAAACCTCTGATATTTGAAAGCCCAAGTAAAATTCATTTGTAATTTCTGCAGCTCTCCACAGAATTTTGTTAGAATGTGGAATGGGAATGAGCAGGGAGAGGGGGAAGAAAAAATATTAAATCACTTTGTGTGACCTCAAACTTTGTGCTGTGTCTAAATTTGTGATTTGTATGTGAGAATTAATTCAAATTATTTGTAGTGCTCTGATATTCCTTAAGTTAGTAGGGATAGGGTAAGAAGTGTCATTTGCCCTCATTTTTAGGAATATATTTCCAATAAAGTGTCTCAAATTATGAAGTTTGGATCCTAAATAAACACCCTTGCTTGAAAAAGTGCCCACCTCCTTTAGCTCTCCTTGGAGTGTGCCAAAATTCTTGTGATGCAGTAGGGAATCTATTCCAGGATTCTCTGGAGGATCACGTTCCAGACATGTCCAGCTTGGCTATACATGGAAGAGACACTTTGAAACGTGGGGAGTTACTGGGATTCATCAAAATATCCTGGATTTCTGCCTCCGAGGGAGGAAGAGTCTGCACTCAGGGAACCTAAAATGTTGCTTTTCTTGCAGGGTGTAAAAAACTACAGTGAGCCTGTGGGTCTGGATGGGAAAGCACGAGTGGACTTGGTTGTTGTGGGATCAGTGGCTGTCTCTGAAAAAGGTGAGGAAAAGCCTTGGCAGCTTTCCAGGAGGAAGGTCCTGAGCCACAACTCCCAGTGTCGGTGGGATACACTCTTTGGCGGGGATGGATCTGTCCTTGGAACTGAGTCCTGGGCTTGAATTCTCTCTCTCCTGTGGGACAATCCCTGATCCCAGTCCAAGCAGGAGGAGGCAGTGCCTCCAGGAGTTGGTGGGCAGGCAGCAGGCTGGTTCAGAGCATGTGGGGCAGTGTTTTGTCCTCCAGTAAGCAAATTATTTTTGTGTTAAAAGAATCCAAGCAGGCTCCTGTGCACTGGACCTGCTGTGCTCACACAGGGTGTTGGACTTGCTGAGTCAGCACCTCCTGGGGGATCACATTTTGCATCTTCTACTCTTTTCAAAACCTGCTGGTGGTGAAAAATTTTCCACTGATTTGATGCATTGCCTAAAATAACATGTTTTTGGTGCATGACCCAGACTTCTCTTTACCTACCTTATGTAGGGCATGAGTAGAAGGTTTTGAGTACAATGGGTAAATAACCTGTGTTAACAGAGCTGAATTGGGTTTATTCTGAATAAGAGGCTCCTGGAATCCTTTAGGACTTCATTGGAACTCATGTTTTACTGAATTTCAGTGCTGATTGCAAGTAAACTTGCATTCTGTGAGAGATGCTGTCCCAATTTTTCCTGTGCTTGTTTTACCTGTTGCAGGCTGCTGAGTTTGATTCCATGGTTTTAACAGTTACCAACTTTGCACTCTGCTTTTCCTGTTTTTTGGGGTTTTTTTCACTGTTTACTTTTATGTGTTTCAGGCTGGAGAATTGGAAAAGGGGAAGGTTATGCAGACATGGAATATGCAATGATGGTGTCAATGGGTGCAGTGCAGGAGGACACACCTGTGGTCACCATTGTCCATGACTGTCAGGTCAGTTAAAATATCCCCCCTCAAGTGAGGAGTCAGAACTGTGTGGCACTGCCTGGGCTGTCTGAAGGAGAGACATGGAGTGATGTTGGTTTGGCATCTTTATTTCCACTGTCTTTGCTGGAATTTCCCACACTGCAAGACATCAGGAATGGGGTGTAATTTTAGTGAGTTTGTTTTTTAACTCTTTACCAAATCTCTTCTCCTCCTAGGTGGTTGACATAGCAGAGGAGCTTCTTGGGGATCATGATTTAACTGTGGATTATATCCTCACCCCAACAAGAATTATCAAGACTAATTGCAAACGACCCAAACCTCAGGGAATAATATGGCACAAGGCAAGTTCCCTCTGCTGACAGTGGTCCCAACATTCTGTTGATAACCCCCTCCCATTTTTAAATATAAACACATTTATTTATTAGAAATACTTGCGAAAGGAGCAGGTGTGTTTGTCAGGTGAAACAAAACAGCAGCATCTGTGTTCATTGGGTTTTAAGTGGTGATGGTGAGGAGGAGAACTATATCCCTGACTTTATAATGCTTTAAACCATGAAACTTTATTTATTGATAATTATTGTTTTATGGCTTTGGCTTTTCCCCCTCTGCCCAGATTGTCAGGAACTTCCTCAGCTTCACAAAATAGTTTCAGAAAAGCATTTAGTGAATTGTTTTACTGGAAGTTTCATGCTGGGAAAACTTTGTCGTTGGATTTTCATTTCTAGAAACATCCACTTCGGGAACAGAAACAATCCTGCATGATTGAGTAACAGTAGGAATGCTGAAGTGAGGAATATTGTACCCGTGTCTTGCAGAAACTGCTGAGGAATTCTCAGGGAATACTTGCAGGGAAATCCAGAGTTGTTTGTTAAGCAGTTGCCAACCAGCAAGAAGAGTTAAATTTCTGTAGGTAATATATCTGCAACAAACAACTCTTGCCAGGACTATTCTTATTCCCATGGTGGGAGAGCATTTTACTCTGCCTGTGGTTGAGGATTTGAGGTTATAAAGAAATAAATAACAGCTCTGTCTGTACCAGTGCATTTTTTCCATTGAATTATTTTTGAATTGTAATATTTTTTAGGGTATTATTGAATGTAATTGTGTTGAAGGCCTTCCCCTTGTGCTCCATCCATCTTGCCAACATACTTTTGATCACAGTTTGTCTGTCTTAGTGTCAGACTTCTCAGTAAGTGGCCTTGCTCACACTATTTTCCTTTTTTTTCTGATTTCCTTTAGTTGCCACTGAATTTTCTCCAGCTTTCTGAGAATGGAGCATGTGATTGACCCTTTATTTGAATATTTAAGCGTTGATTTAACACCTAAAGCTGGTTTTGGCTGTTCTTTGGAGCATGTGTTGGTTAGATAGGAACAGTGGAGAACACCAGGCAGTTTTGGGATAAGAGCAAGGTGTAGATGAAAGAAATTACCATTCTTCTTTCACAGGGAGATGAGTGACACTTATTTTGGTTGTGCTTGTGTCTGTTCAGCTCTTGCAGGGGGGTTATGGAGGTGGGAGGTCTGGTTAATCAACAGGGTGTTAAAAATGCAGGAGTGTTTATGTGTTTGTCCAGTGGCTTTTCCTGGCTGTTTCTACATCCTTTTCTCCTTCAAATCCTGGCTTTGCTGCTGCATTCCTATTCCTCACAGCAAAACTAAAGGACCCAAGAGATAGCGAGTAAATAAATAACTCACTTCTCAATGTGGTGTTTTGTCAACAGAAAGCAGCTTAACTTTATTGTTAAGAAGTGTGATGTGTCAAATACAGTGTAAAAAGCTTTATCCTTTGAGAACATCCCTGGGTCAGGCCAAGACTGTGATTAAGAGCTTAAATTACAGGTGTTTGCAAACATGGGATTAGAGCTCAGCATTGCTGTGAGGGACAGTAACACACACAGTTCCACGTCTCCAGCCTGGATTTCTGTGCTGAAGGAGGGGCTGCATTTTCCTGCAGTGTTCTTGTTTGTTATGTGCTATTTAAAGATTTCCAAGGAAGCATAAGAGCCACAATATCATTAAGACCAAAGAATCATTATCAATAGCAGTGTTGAGCACTCTAGAAACACTTGTAAATCCAAAGCCACCAATTATGGGTGAATTTTCTGCCCCTGAGTTCAGAATTTTGAGAAATCAGTGTGAGTTATTGGAGGACAGCAAGAGCTGCTGAGAGCTGAGCACTCTGGAAAACTTTATTTGGATCCAGTGGAGAATTATTTGGCTTCATCTGCCTTGAAGATCTAATCCATTGTTTCTGGGAACTCTCATGAAGCTTTCTCATTTAGTATTTTCTATGGGTAGCTGTGATCTTTATCTGGGACACTGTCTATTATATTTTGTCACAATTACCAAGTTATTTGTGCTGTGCTTATTTTAAATTGCAGCTATACAGACCAATTAAAATATTTGGGGTCGTGAAGAGGGAAATGAGAGGAGCTGCTGGAAAAATCGCTATATTCTAGCAAGCATTTCCTTCTGGTTTTTAAATCATTGTTTTGCTGAAAATTTCACAGCAGTAGGAAAAGATTTTTTTTCCTGAAATAAAATGAACTGTGGAGGGAATCCCTGGGTCTAATGCTGTGGCAGAGATGGAAACTATCTGACAACAAACAGCTTTTGTGTCTGTGATAGAACATTTGTAAAGTAAAGCTGAAAAAATTCCCACATCCAAGCTGGCAAATCCTTTAGCAGGGACACAGTGTTGCCATCAGAAGAAATATTGCTGTTAGTTTAGCCAAGGTTTTGTTTTGCTGTGTGTTTTGGAGGCATAGCAGGAGCAGGGCACACTTCCACACGTGGTTAAACATCTCAACACCTTTGCAGATGTGACCCTTGCTGCAGATTCCATGCAATCCAGTTTTCTCTGTTGGATTCCAAATGTGGGTTGCATAAGTTTCTCCTGAGGGACATTAGCAGACTTCACGGGCTGCCAGCTCCCAGAAATATGCCCTGGGATTGTGTGCACATATTTGGACATTTTGTGCTAATGAATGATAAAATGTTCAACTGTGCTGGGCTGGCCTGGCTGGCTTGGCATTGTCTGGGCTTGGAATCCCTGGGAGCTCAGTCCTTCTTGGAACAAGGACACGACGTGAGGAGTGGGGTCTGTCCTCGAGGTCTTTAGGAACAGCCTGGAGTCACAGACCCCTCAGGGTCTTTCAAACACCTTTTGCTTTGCAGTCTCAGGGCTTGGAAGGGCTGGTGGATCTGCTCTAGGGGAGGTTGCTTGGTGGTGTTTGCCACTTTCCAGGGCAGCACAGCAGTCTCCGTCTTACAGTCATGGAATGGTTTGGCTTCGAAGGGACCTTAAAGCTCATCCAGTCCCACCCCCTGCCATAGACAGGGAGACCTCCCACTATCCCACATTGCTCTAACCTGGCCTTGGACACTTCTAGGGATGGGGCAGCCGCAGCTTCTCTGTGCCAGGGCCTCCTCACCCTCACACTAAAGAATTTCCCTCATATATGGAGCCTAAATGTCCCCTCTTTGAGCCATTCCTCCTTGTCTTGTCACTACAGTTGCAGATGAAGAGTCCCTCTCCAGCTTCCCTGGAGGCCCCTTCAGACTGGTGAGATCTCCACACAACCTTCTCTTCTCCAGGCTGAGCAGCTCCAACTTTCTCAGCCTGTTTCCACAGGGGAGGTTCTCCAGTCCCCTCATCAACGTTGTGGCCTCCTCTGGATTTGCTCCAACAGGTCCATGTCCTTCCCATGTTGAGGGCACCAGAACTGTACACAGAATTCCAGAGGGCATCTCAGGAGAGCCACATGTTCCTGTCTCAGTGGTGTGTGCACATGGGGTACTGTGGGAAGCAGAATTAAATCCCAAACCCAGCACACCCAAATCCAGACTGTCCTTCTCTCACTGGCCATGCACCAGGACTGCACCTCTGCTCCTGCCAGGGAGATCAAAGTGCTGTTTGGCTTGGCCTGTGCTGGATCGGGGGCCAGCATTAGTCACTCTGACAGAGGACAAACACAGCCTGCATTTTCCCCAGCAAAATATTGAAAATGGCTCTGATCACTGTTGTGGGGGAACAGAGGGTGAAGGGAGCCCTGGTGTTCAGCAGGGATGGTGCAGGAGTCCATCTGCCACCACATTGTTTTGGGATCAAACCAGGTGTCATAAGAGTGGATGCTCTGGGTTAAGTGCTGGGGGATTTGTCTTGGCATTCAGCATCCAAGTCTCTTTTCCTCAGGTTTCTGTCAGAAAGGGGCCACATTTCCCTCCTCAGCTCCTTTCCCATAGCCCAGTAGTTGTGTGCCAGAAGAATTCATCCACCCCGCTGTCCTCTTTCCCCAAGGCTCTCCCAGCTGTGGCAGGGAATAGGCAGGATTGTTAAATGATGAATTGCCATTGGGGGAGTTATTTTTAACCTGAATCAGTCCAGTTAGTGAGTTTATAGCACAGACCCACGAGCACTTCTGTTGGCCAAGCCCAGAGGGCTGAAGAACTGGCCTGGGAATTGGTGGTCAAGGGATAATAGGAAACTTCTTCAGCTGGTTTTGCTGCCAAAGCCAATCATTGAGCTGAATCCCAACACTCAGTACAAAGTTTACAAACATCAATAAATGGTTTGGCCTTGACTTTATGGGGAAAGCAAAGGAAGAAGCTCCACTGTTGGGTTTGCCCAGGTCCATGTAGGTGGATCAACCAGACTTGGGGCAGAGCCTCTGTCCCTTCCATCCTGGCTTAGCCTAAGGCAGTAGGCAAGGATAAGGACAGGCAAGGATAGAGGGGACTGACCAGCAGGCACAGGACCAAGAAACGTGCAGCTTGTTTGAAAGAGAGGAGGAATATCTTTGGCCTCCCTCCACATGGAAATAAATCACTGCAATCCTCCCCAGCTCACAGGACAAAAGGAACTTTTTGCAGGATCGTAATTAGCAACACATTGTACAACCACAGGGTTCTTTTGTTTGCTCTTTTGCAACAGAGCAGAGCAAGCTTTTCCTTCTCCTCTGCCACCCACTGCCGCCTTTGCCCTTTTGGTTCTCACCTCCAACACCCCCAAAAATGAAGTGAATTGATTGGTTGAGTTGAAATTCTTCATTCCCAAGCTGACATAAGAATAGGGGAAAATAGGGAAGGATTTGGAAGGTTAAACCCAGCTGAGATATTCCCCAAGACCCCAGGGAAAACAGCCCTTAAGGTAAATCCTCTGTGTCTCTTGTGACAGGAGGATGTCAGCTGACAGTGTCAGAACTTGTTTAATATAGAGGGTGTTTTACAGAATGTTTCCTAGTACAAGCAAATCCAGGTTCCAAATCAGCTGCCTTTGTTGCCATGGTACTGTAAAAGTTACTTATTGTTAAGTCTGCACAGGACTCAATTTAAGGGAATGATCAGATCAGGACATGGTGGTGTTTGATCAGAACTTTGGCTTTTAAAGAAAGCAGTTCATAGCCCTTCCAAAAATCACAGGATCCCGGGATCACTGAGGTTGGAAAAGACCTCTGAGATCACAAGTCCAACCTATGACCAGACACCACCTTGTCCCCCAGCCCAGAGCACTGAGTGCCACATTCAGTCATTCCTTGGACACCTCCAGGGATGGGGACTCCACACCTCCCTGGGCAGTCCGTTCCAATTTCTAAACAACATAAAATTCCTCCCCAAATATATATATGGTGGTTTAACTGCATCTTTCTGTGTTTGCCAGAAGCCTGAACAGTAGCTTCAAGAGCTCCAGTCCAATGCCAAAAACTCCTGACTGCTTTAGTGAGAGGAGATGCCACATGGAAGTCTCTTAGAGGATGTGCTGGCTCCTGGCTTATCTAAATCCTCGGTTTGTTTTGAAGGACTGGGAATTCCAGAAATCATCCTCTCAGTGCCCATCTCAAAATGCTAAGGCTTTGCCCTTGACCTTTCTAACCAAACTCCCAGTCCATCCTTGGCAACTGAGTTGAATTTCAGGATGAAAGGAGCTGTGCATACCCTTGGTAAGAGGGTGAGGTTCTGCTTTGGGCCCAGGAGTGATTACTTGCATGAGAATAGAAAAATGTTTTTCCCGTTTGGTTTAATTAGCACAGAGCTTACGTTACATATAGAAATCTGACAGAGGACAGCAAATGTTCCTAATTGTTGGCCAGTAAAAACAAAATAAGATGCCTTCAGCCTTTGGTTTGATGTTCTGTCACCCGGGGAAGGGGAGTTTGCTGTCAAACACAGCAGTTCTTGGCTGACAGAAACGAATCAGTCCAAGAACCCACAGAGCAATAACTCTTCAAAATCTGAAAATAGCAGGTACCTTTCAGGATGTGGAACCCCAGAGGGAATCCTTGCTTCCACTGCCTGCCAGATCAGGGGAGATTGGTTGTTCTCAGTCACAAAACTTGCTGGTTGAAAGGGTCTGATCCCAAACACCTTGGCTCTGGCTCTGCAGTGTGGCACAAGGCAGGTGGCTCTGCCCACTCTGCTCAGCCCTAATCTGCTGTTGGATATTATATGAACAGAACTAGGACAGGCTTTATGTAAATTATAGTTTTATTTAGTTTCAGCCTGGAATAAAACCTGCTTGTTAGCTGCTCAGAAGAGGAGCCCTGGAAACATTAAGAGACTTCTGCTGCTTGACTTGCCTGTTACCTAATCCTGACATTGCCCCCACCCTGCCTTGGGTTTACCTCAAGTCACTTCAGAGCTCCTCTCCCTGGAGAGCTGTGCATTTTAGACTTGAGGTTGTGCAGATCCAAGCCCTCTGTGACTGTAACTGTAGAACCAGGAGTTGAGGGGCTCTGAGCTGAGTGAGGTCTGAGCTGGGAGAGCTGCAGGCCTGTGCCAGCCTGGAAATGCTGGTGCTGGTCCAGCCCAGCCCTCAGAGAGGTGGCTCAGCTGGGCTGCAGGACCCTGCCTGCTCACACTCTGGGTTACCAGCTTGGGTCTTTTCTAGCTCAGGCATCACTTCCCCAGGCTCTGTTTTGCTCCCTAAATCTCAGAACTGGATCTTGTGTTGATGGATATTCTACTTGTCCAGCAGCCAAGTAGGAATTATTCCTCCTTCCAACTGCAGTCTGCAAGCCAAGAGCTCAACCACATTAGCTGGGGAACCACTGAGTTTCCTGCCAGTCTCTGAGTGCAGCCTGGGGCATCTCATGTCTCACATGGATGGGGTTCAGCTGCTGAGAGGAAGAACCTTTCCAGAAAAGCTGGGACTGGCTGGCTGGGAGGGATAGAGGGTTCCCAGTTGGATGTACAGTGTCCAGGCACTTCCATTCCGTGCTCCAGCCCTGCAGACTGATGTGGGATCTGCTGAGGAGCTGTGGGTGGTGTGTGAGGATGACAAGGGATGTGCCACAAGCAGGGAATGTGCCTCCAGCTGGGCCCACATCCATAGGAATCCTGCTCCAAGGCACGTTCCCACTGCAGGCTCCACCATTGTGTGACCCAGCCCACGGGATATCCTGTTTGGGGGGCAAAAGAGCACAAGGAGGGCTCTGGAATGGAAGTGTCTGATGGATTGGGAGCCTGTGGGACTCTGCCAGAGCAGGAGCACAGGCCCTCAGTCAAAGCAAATACAGAGGATAACGAGGGGAATGCAAATCTGAAAGCACTCTGATAAATAAATGTCAAATTGGAGTAGTTCTGAGTTTGGGGATGATTTGCCTGCTGGATCTATGTTGTGCTGCTTGCTTTAACAGTAATTAATGTTTATTTTTGTCCTGCCCTCTGTATTTAGGGAGCAACTCCACAATCAGGCCAGCAATTAGGAACATTTGGAATGCTCTGGCACCCTGCATGGTAGCAGTAGGATAAGGTTCCTCTCTTTTTATGGCACTAATGGATCCTGATGGTCATCATCTTTTTCTGGAAGGCGAGAAATCCTATAATTACATCCATCTTCCTCCTTTTTAGGTCAGCCATGAGATGCTGGGAAAAATCCCCATCCTGAAGACTCTTCGCTCCAGAGAGAAGCAGAGTGGCAAGGATGTCACTCTCCAAGATGAACATCCACACTTGGCAAACACCAACCCAGCAGCACTAAACAAGAAGGAGATGGTTGAAAATACACAACCAGAGGCTGCCATGGGCTCAGCTCAAACAGGACAACGACATGTTGAAGGGGAGTCTTTAAATCCCAGATTAGAGGGATCTGGTACCATTACTACTGTGTTTGTGGGGAATTTACCTCCCAGCCTGAGAGTGAGGGACCTGAAATGTGCTTTGAGGGAATTCCACGTGATTCCTCTACGATTGAGTTGGCAGGGAGCACAGCACAGGGCTTTTCTTGATTACAGGGATAAAGGAACTGCAGAGAGGGCTGTGTCCTCCTTGAGAGGCTTGAGCCTTGAGGGGAACACTCTGCAAGTCGAGCTGGCCAAGAGTCAGAGGAACAAAGGACAAGAAGAAATCAGTAGTCAGGAATGAGTATGAATAGAGGATAAAAAAAAAGAGCCATGCTTGCATTGTTTTGTGAGAAGCCAACCTAAGTTTTCAAGGTTTTTAGCAGATTCTCTGCAGGCCAAACAAAGCCCAGTCTGAGAACAAATGAGGTGTGGATCTCACCCCTGCTCTTGGACATGTACAGGGGGTTTTGTCCAGGCAGGTGACACAGGAGCCAGTTCTGTGAGCAGTGACCCACATTCTGTGTGGGATTTTTTCTTGGGCTGATTTGCTGTTTGTACATTTTTGAGGCCTGGATGAAAAGCTGCCTCTTGGTAGCTTTACAAACCACATGCAGCGAAGTGGTGACATTGAGTCCTTTAAAGGTTACAAATTTATACCTGTGAGTTTAAAAGCCAATGGCAGGAAATGCATCCCAAGGGTTCCAGTTCTGTTCATTAAAAAATGGGTTTACTGGAGGGAGTTTTAAGTTTATTTTTTATAAAAGAACTGTTAACATCAGGTGGGAGAGATGGTCCCTCTTCTCTCAGCTTTTTGTTAAATCAGCCCTTGGTAAACCTTTTATTATTTCAGTGTGGCAGAGGAAAGCAAAGATCAGTTTTCTCTGCTTTTCCCCAAAACACTTCAGTGGCCTTTCTGATGGATCAGATAATCAGAAAATAGCTGCTTTTCTTGATTGTTTCTCTTACCATGTGATGGGATTCTGTTGCCTTTGAAAATACATGAATATTGTTTATTGTAGTGGGAATGAAAAGCAGACCGTGGTCAAAACTTATTGGTGCCTGGTCTGGTGTGGAACTGTTTGGAAAATTGTTGGAAATAATAGGAAAGCCAGTTCCTCTGTGCCTTGGTCACCATCACTGAGCTCTGCCTGCCCCCACAACATCAGTGCTGAGGGTAAGGCAGCACCACTGGCACCTTCTCCTGCTGTGGACATTCCCTTCTAGTGTGAGAGAAAATGATGATTTATTTGGTATGGCTTTTATTACAATTTTTTTTTTCCTTTTTGGTTTCCTATTCCTGAAAAACAAGTTGAATTTTGGCCGAACCATCGTTTCTCAACAGAAGCACTTTTGCCAGTGCTGCTGGGCACACAGTCAAAGTAAGCATCCAAATGGATATTTTTTTTTTAAAATATGAATTGGAAAGTTATTTTTTTTTTAGCCAGAGAGCACTGTCAAGTGTATTTTAAGCACATTATTATGCCTCAAAGGTCAGACATTTCATACAGTATTTAATAAAGAGTTCTCAGCATTATCACGTGCCTCTGTTCAGAGGGGCTCAAGGAAAGCTTTGGAGCTGGAGTGCTGCATCCAGCCCAGAGTCCTCAGCACAGGGAGGACATGGAGCTGCTGGAGAGAGGCCAGAGGAGGCACCAGGATGATCAGAGGGCTGGAGCAGCTCTGCTGTGGGGAAAGGCTGGAGAATTGGGATTGTTCAGCCTGGAGAAGAGGAGCTTTAGAGTGACCTGGTTGTGTCCTTCCAAATGGAAGGTGACTCCCAGATGGAGAGAGACTATTCCCAAGGACCTGGAGTGCCAGGACCAGGGGAATGGTTTCACCTGACAGAGAGTAGGTTTAGATGGGATACTGGGGAGAAATTCTTGGCTGTGAGGGTGGGGAGGCCCTGGCACAGGGTACCCAGAGAAGCTGTGGCTGCCCCATCCCTGGAAGTGTCCAAGGCCAGGTTGGAGCCACCTGAGATAGTGGGAGGTGTCCCTGCCCATGGCAGGGGGTGGAATGAGCTGAACTTTAAGGCTCCTTCCAACCCAAACTATTCTGTGATTCCATGAACTTCTTGTAAGGTCAACAAAGGGAAGGTTTCTGGAAAAAAATGAATCATTGCATGCTCTGCAAAGCTTTTTCTCCAGTTCCAAATGATTTCCAGTATCACTTAGTCTGAATTAAAACACCAGCACTGCAGAATCCTCTGTGTTGTTTCAGGGCTTGTGCACATCAAGGGGGAGAGCCAGGATAATGTTACTACTAAAACACAGTCACTGCATCATGAGCTTCAAAAGTGGAGGAAAGAAAAGCAAAAAGTAAATTATCCATCACTGCCTGCCCCTTCCAAACGATGGCAAATTAAGAGTTGATGTTCTTTCTGACCCTGTGGTACCTTTTGCTTTGCTGAAGGTAAAAAGCCAATGAAAACCTTCAGCATCTCGAGCTTCCCCTGCTGCATTACAGGTGGAACCAGCCTTTCCTGGTCGAATTTATGGGAATTGCACCCTCTAATTTATTTCCTTTCTTAACATCTGCAGTTCCAGTGCAGATCTGTTTATGTGTTAGGTTTCCTTGCTTTCCTGTCCACACTGGGTGCAGTCAGGGGCTGGGTTGATTTGGACAAACACATCTGAATGTTTTTCTGTTTGCAGTTTTGGTTCTGAGTGAGCCCCTCAGGTGAGCAGTGCTGGATCTGTATCCAGGGGAATTGATCCCTGCAGTTCTTTTCCACCCTGTCCCTTTTTTTCTGTCCTGTATTTTGAGGCCACATCTCAGTATTTCCCTAAAAATCCCATTACTTTCCCAACTGGCAGTTAAACTCCAAACCACGCTCTGGAAGAGAGAGTAACTAGGCAGAGGTATGGAATAGGAATTCAGGAGGAATTTCTTCATGGAAAGGGCTGTCAGGCCTTGGAAGGGGCTGCCCAGGGAGGTTTGGAGTCCCCATCCCTGCAGGTGTCCAAGGAATGACTGGATGTGACACTCAATGCTCTGGGCTGGGGGACAAGGTTGGAATCAGGCACAGCTTGGACTCGATGATCCTGGAACTCTTTTTCCAACCTTTAGGATTCTGTGAACTCTGTTTAAGCTCAGAGAAGAAAAAAATTACGACAACATAAGCTCATGCACCATCATCAGCATTATGAGTGGGCTGGAATAATGCTGCTGTGGTCCTTGTGGTTTTGAACCAGATTACCATGAATGTCAAGATCTTCCAGGCATTGCCATTTTAAAGTCACTAAATCACACTCTGAAGTCAGTGCAGTTTCTATTCTGTTCAGGAAAGCAGGAGCAAGGATGGGGCTCTTCCTGCTGCTTGGGAAGTTGCTCATCTTCAGCTAAAAGGCATTTCAATGCAAGATTCCAAATTACTATTTAATTAAATAGCACAAGAGTGCCCAAGGCACACACCCACCCGGCCTTCTGGTGTCTTCAGCTGTATGTTGAAGATTTTTTCTTGTGGGCTGACCCAAGTTCCTCCTGGAGGAAAGAGCAGACTGTAGAAAAAGTGAATGGGCCACTCTGCATCCCTTACATCTATTGTTTCAGGCTCTCTGCATGCTCAGGAAGGCATCAGTTGGGGAAAAGTCGCAAGGGACTCCTGTTTTAAGTCCACAAAAGTCTGAAATGCAGTAGAATTTATTGAATCCTTGGGCACTGAGCTCATAATGGAATTCGAGGGACTGAAACCTGCTTATGTTTTACTCCAGCCCAGACCAAGACTATGCAAGGTACCAACAATCAAACTATAAAGTCCTTACCCTGAGGAATTTACTGTCTGAATTAACAGGCTTTGAAGAGGAGAATATCAAGTCCCAGTTCTTCATGCTGTACCTGCTGTAGCTGTGGCCCTGCTGTGATTTGAACTTGGCTGTGTCTATGATATAAAATTTGCCCCATTCAGGTGGATACTGGCCCAGTTTTGCTGCTTAAGGCTCATGATTTAAACATCAGCAGTGGCAAAGAAGTGCCTGGATGCTGCAGAAAAGCCTAAAGTGCTGGTGATAGATTTCTAGTGTGCTTCTAATAAGGAGGGAAATGATCCCTAACACAGCCCTGGTTCAGCAGCAGCAGAGGCTGTGCAATGAGAAGAGCTCAGCAGTACAATGGGAAATACTTTCCTGAGCCAACTTTGTTCAGAAGTAATTAAAAACGAGGTCTCTATTCTCTGGTGTCCTCGCTTGTCATGTGGTTCAGCACATTCTTTCCAGCTCCTTTCATGGCACAAAGAGGTTGGGATGTTGTTTCGAGGGTGCAGCGGGGGAAGATGCTGAGCAAATCTGGGGACTGGTCTGTGGAGGTGAACCCAGCTCGGCTCTCCTGGAGCCCGGAGGGTGTTGGGATCCAGCAGGGACCCCCCGAGGTGTCACATCCTTGCTGTGACCTTCCCAGGGCCGTCCTGCCCTTCTGTCCTGGGAGAGAGGAGCAGGGGATGAACGGGAGCCTCGACCGGACCCTCGAGGGTGGAGAACTTGGTCACTTGGTGGGGATTTTCTTCTGTTGGGTGTCACGAGTCCCAGCATGGTGTGTGGCACAGAGCAGAGAGGCAACAATGTGATCTGCTAACAATAAAAGCGAGGTGGCTCCTTGCCACTCAGCACTGAAAACTATACAGACATGAGGGTTTTCCTTCAGACAGCCATGTCCATGCATTTCCTGGAACAGGGACAAGGCCACACAGCTTCAATCAATGAAGACAACAGCGAGTAAACAAGCTGTGTTGCTGTGTAGTCTCCTCTGAGTGACGAGAGTCAGAGACTGTTTGTTTCCGTGGAGGAAAAAAGGGGAAAAAAAATTCTTACCATCAGGGCGGGAAGGGAAAAAGGGACTAGAGCCCTTTCCCTCCAAGTGTCTCCACATCAGTCCCTGGTCCCCTCCCAGAAATCAGGCTGTAAGGACAGGTTTTATCCCATTATCTGTGGAGACCAAGAAAATATGCCAGAAAAAGGATAGTTAAACACTGTTTTCAAGTCATGCTTTTTTTTTTTTTATGTGTTTTTTTATTTCATCATCTTCTAGTGCTCCAAAGGGAGAAACAAGTATTTTTTAGGGGAATGTCTTCATTGAAAAATCTAGCATTAGGGCTGTGTTTTTCTCCACAGGGGCAAGGAAGGGGAGGAAAAGCATGTGCAGGGATTTCTCTCATTCCGGTTCCTCAGAAGGAACAGCCCCTTGCAGCACTTCTGGCTCTGGAGGAAACATCTGTGGCTGTGGCCACATTCCTCAGGCAAACACCCCTCTGTCAGGGGCAGGCTGTTGTGCACCAAATGCTTTTATTTCCTCGTTGCCACCTATTAAAGATTATCTCCCTCCAAGAAAAGTGCCCCATTTCCCATGTTTCCATGTGTAATGTCCGTGCTGTCTGCTATAAACATCATGAAACGTTTCCCTGCCCCTCCACTGACATAGGTAGCAAAGTCACTGCTTTTCATCTTTCAAAGCACTGCAGAAATGTTTAGGGTCGTGTATCCTGCCATTGTTCTGGGCTGGGCATCCCACTGAAGTCCCTGGGAGAAATGAGTTCAGGATATGGATCTATCTAGTCAATCTTTGCAGTGGCCCCAGTAACATCCACGTTTTACAGATGGGAAAGCAAGGAAGGTGGAGATGGCTCCTGCTAGACTGGAGGCAACTGGTAATTCCCACCACTGTGGGAAACAACAAGAGAACAGTCCAGAAACTCATCAACAGCTCTCAAAAAAAACCCCAACCAAACCTGTAGGGTGGTAGTTGTTGGACTTTACTGTGACAGTATCTGTTGTCCCAGCAGAGACCTTCAGCATCATGGTCACTCTGCCTCCACACAGCAGCCAGAGCCTCTGGGGAGCCTTTAATCCTGCAGGTCTTCCTGCTCCAGAATTTTGGGGTCAAGGCATCCAGCACCCAACACCCAACAAGGCCTCTCTCCAGATCAGGGACAAGCCACAGCTCTTGCTCTGTGGGACAAGACCCAACACAAAAAGAGAGATACTTTTCCCAAAACGTGTCACCTCCTGAGGTCTCACAGCTCACACGAGTGTTTTGGTCCATCCATCTCACTCAGGAACACGTGGAGCTAAACCAGGGTGGTTTTCTTTCTTTAAAGAATAAAGCAAACACTCAGGACTGTTAGGTGGGGTCAGAAAAGGCACAGGGAAAGAAGGGAAACATTCACAAACTGTGGTGAAAGTTGCTACACTTCTGAGCATTGGTATATCCATTGCTGCCACTCCACAGGATTTTTGAGTGCATAATTGTTCAGACAAGAGTAATACTTACAGTTTTCCAGAGGGATATCATGTTTTCAGAGTGTTTCCAGGCACCTGCACTGCTCAGGGTCTGGAGTGTGGTGTTTCCATCTCTGAAGGAGGCGGTTGCTGCTCTGCAGTGGCTTTTCTTCACCACCACAGAGGAACAATTGCTTCAGAAAGTTCTGCTCCAAGTGAACTCTTGGTACTCTTAAGTCCCTGCAAAACTTTCCAGGCCATGTCATCCTGCTTTCCCAGGTGTGTTTGCTTGTTTTTTCAGTAATTAGCCTGAAGCTGAGCTGAGCCACAAAACTGTACTTTCTGTACCATTCCAGGGGTTTTAACTCCTGCTGCTTTAAAGAAAGAAACATCTGTGTTCAAGCTCATGTTCACACCAACATAAATGCTACCGAAGTCAAGTGGCACTGCCAGTGTCCCCACACCTCTTTCCATGATTAAACCAAGGAGGTTTGACCTCCAGAAGTGTCATTTGCTCTCTGATGTTTGTGCCAGTGGCCTTCAGGCTCCTGGGGATCTCTCAGATGACCTGTGAGAAGGGTCTGAGAAGAGGAAATCCATTTTTTTGATAGAGTGAATTCTTCCAAAGGATTTGCATCACTCTTCCAAAAATTGAGCTCATTTTAAGGTTGAAGTTAAAATATTTATTGGAAGTTTTGTGGAGCAGAGCAACCTGTTATTATAGAATCATGGAATGGTTTGAATTGGAAGGACCTTAAAGCCCATCTTGTCCCACCCCCTGCCCTGGACAGAGACACCTTCCACTATCCCAAGTTGCTGCAGCTTGGTCTTGGACACTTAGAGGGATGGGGCAGCCACAGCTTCTCTGGGCAACCTGTGAAATGGGAATTAAAGAGTTTTTTATAAGCCTTTGCAAATAGATCTCCAACCAAGAAGCTCAGTAAGATTTATTCCTTCTGTTGGCTTTCTTTTTTAATAAAATCTTAGAAGCATTTAGATTGGAAAAGACCCTTAAGATCATCAAATCCAACACTTAATATTCTGATTTCAGTTTCTTACTGGGCAAGATGAATTCTGACAGGGAAAGTTACTTAAGAAAACAACAGAGCCACGTGCCTTCCCTCACTTGTTGAGCCAATCTGATAATTGTTTCTGTGGATAACATCAGCTCACAACTGCAGAGCTGCTGCTGGCACTGGGGGCATCTCCTGCTCCTCAGGGGCTCCTTTAGCAGCTGCACACCCACCTGCATCAGCTCTTTTCTCCCCGAGGATGACCCTACATGGCAAAGATTTTTTTTTTGGCAGGGATGTGAAATGCAAAGCCAACAGGAACATCCCAGCACTGCCTTTCCCTGCAGTGTCAGGCAACAGCTGCACTTGCAATTATGCATGGAAAGGGAACAAATGTTCAGGTGTGGGCTCCCAAAAGCGTTTCAGTGACACAGAAATCAAAGTGTCCTTTGCAAAAGTGACAAAAACTGTTGCTCAGGTCCCCGGAGGTACTTAGGTCCCAAACTTACTGGTTTTGAGGGAAAAATCAGGCACCCACTTCTTCTGGATCTGAGCCTTTAACCTGCTATGAACTTGGTGCCAAACTCATCACGTGGTCTTCCAAATACCCATTTAAGGTTCCAGGCATCTGTTTGGCACCGGTTAAGTCTCCCAGGTACCCATTTTTCTGCAAATCTAACTCGAGAGCATCGTGTGCCACGTGACTGTACCCATGGGATACCCTGTGCCATCCCTTGCCACGGATCCTCATCTGTCCCACCTGGATGTGGAACAGGTCTGAGCCAGCTGGGATCCCATAAAGGAGTTTTGCAGAGTGTGTTCAACCTGAAGGTGGGATAGAGGGGTGTTCCCTTTCCGAGCTCCCGATGGCATAAAGGAGAAATAAATAAAAGATAAAAATATATATTAAAAAATAAAATTAAAAACCTTCTCGTGCAGAAAAGGTCTAAACCCGCCGGAACTGTCCGTGTTTTAAGCCAAATTTGGGGAAAACCCGCGTCTGGGAGGGAGAGGGCTCGAGGCGCGGGCGGTGCCGGCTCGTTGCCACCAGGTGGCGCTGCCGCCAAGGGAACGGGACCCCCGCCTTGGGATCCCCCCAGTCCCTCTGGGATCCCCCCAGTCCCCCGGGATCCCCCCAGTCCCCCGGGATCCCCCCAGTCCCTCTGGGATCCCCCTAGTCCCTCGGGATCCCCCCAGTCCC
>VXBA01002173.1:0-11802 GCA_013399895.1 Serilophus lunatus
TATTTACAGACACAAACGTTATACTTGTGTTTTGAAATCCTATGGATCCATAATCAGAATTCTTTATAGTCTAAAATACTGTCTATAATACAGAAGATATGGGGGGTTATTTTGAAATCAACTTAGATATAGATTAATAGCATTTTCCAACACATAAAGAAATGAGAATCTTTACAATTTTTAAGTGGTTTACACCCCCCTGTCATGACCTTTCAGGCAGTGTGGGGCTGTAACCTCTCTTTTTTAGGGGGACCCCGCATGACCCTCCCCCACCACATGCCCCCTTCCCTCTTCCCAGTGACAAGGGGGTGCCCCAATGGCACCATGGGACCCCAGAGTCCCCCGCCCCCCTTTCTGTTCACCGCCAAGGGTGGCACGAAATGAGTCCAACCTTGGTGCTTCCATAATGCCCTTTACACTTGTGCTTGTGTTTCTGTACATCCAGGGAAAAGACTCCCTCCCACTGGAGGTGTCCGCTTTTCCTTTGGCATTCCCTGACCTGGCACAGCTCTGAACTGATGCCATTCAATTCTGCATCTCCAAGATATAGTTATGCTTTGACCAGGGGTTTTTTTGCCTGCCACACAGTCCAAAGGGGCCTCTTGCAGCTGCACTGCCCAGGAGAGATGCTGTGGGACTGCTGGGAAACACACCACTGGGAGCAAGACAGAAATAAACTCATCCAGGAG
The DNA here is from genome assembly GCA_013399895.1 of Serilophus lunatus. Lineage (NCBI taxonomy): Eukaryota > Metazoa > Chordata > Aves > Passeriformes > Eurylaimidae > Serilophus > Serilophus lunatus. The sequence goes on from VXBA01002173.1 coordinate 690, forward strand.
ACTACCTGAAAATATTGGGGAGGGGTGAGGAGGGAATGAAACATCCTACTGCCTCTCTGGCACCGTAGTAGGTCTTAGGTGAGGTCACCTCACATGCTGCTCATCCTGGTCTGAAACACAGATGCTTTCAAGTTGTTGTGGGACCCAAGCCCACCCCCGAGGGTGTTCCTGTTGTCCATTCACCCCACCCCACCCCCATTTCTGGCATTATCCTGTCAAAAAAACATCTTCATCTATAATCCCTCCACCTCCACCACAGTTTCAGCCTTCTCCTTGCCTCCAGAACTGCCCTGGAAAGAGGAACTAACCAGCAAATACAGGGGAAATGAGCCCATCCACAGCTTTCACAGCAGAAACTGCTTTAACTGTTTATTTCCCAAAACATGAAGCAGGATGCGTTTTCCCCAGCAGCAATCACTGCAGACCCCGAGGGAAGGATGGCAGTGGGGTAAGGGAGGCTGCAGAGAGCCCTAATGTAGATGGGCAAGAGGGGGGCACAGACACCTGTGCCACGATTGGAACCTCCAAAACCACCACTGCCTGCCCCAGGGTGTTGTGCAGCCTCTGCCCCAAGAGGGAAGAGCAGAGGAGCACTGCACTGTGCCCCACACTGCACCATCTCTCCCAATTCCTCTCCTTGCCTCTGCTGCAAAGGAAAGCTTTGGAGTCGGCAGCAGTGAGAGGGGCACCCCAAGGCTGTGGGGCTGGGGACAGGTCCCTTGCACTGGCACCAAGGAGCCAGGGCCATTCAGGAGCAGGGGGGATTCCTCTGCAGGAGTCACCAAGCACTCCACCAAGCCAAGGGAGATTTACACAGTGAAATTCCCTGGGCACAGTCAAGAGCTGAAAGCCAGATCCTCCCTGCCCCATCCCTGGCACAGCAGCTTTCACAGGGGGAGAGGGAGCTTTCACGACACCGGGGGAAACAAGCTTCCTGAGCATGTACAGGACTGATAATTCGGAAGGTGCCTCAAAATTTGCTTCGTCATTTTCCCTGCCCTTTTTATCTCCTTCAACACCCGAAAAACTACACGCGAAATTACTTGTGTATAACGAGCAAGAGCCCTGTAAAAAGAGGCAAATTCCTTTCTAGCAGGAGAGGAGAGGGGAGAGAGACCTTGCAGGGGCTCTCTCTGCCTGGAAGCTGCCCACCACCCTTCACCCCCCTGCTTCTCCTCAATCACTCCTCACCACCATTGCGAAACAGCTGGAAGCACCTCGTGCCTGAAGGCAGCCAGTGGGGGAAACAGGGATCAGTCTGGGAGCAGAGACCAGTCTGCAGGAGCAGAGACCAGTGTAGGGGAGCAGAGACCAGTCTGGGGGAGCAGAGACCAGTCTGCAGGAGCAGAGACCAGTCTGCAGGAACAGAAACCAATCTGCAGGAGCAGAGACCAGTGTAGGGGAGCAGAGACAAGTCTGGAGGAGCAGAGACCAGTCTGGGGGAGCAGAGACCAGTCTGGGGGAGCAGAGACCAGTGTAGGGGAGCAGAGACCAGTCTGGGGGAGCAGAGACCAGTCTGCAGGAGCAGAGACCAGTCTGCAGGAGCAGAAACCAATCTGCAGGAGCAGAGACCAGTGTAGGGGAGCAGAGACAAGTCTGGAGGAGCAGAGACCAGTCTGGGGGAGCAGAGACCAGTCTGGGGGAGCAGAGACCAGTGTAGGGGAGCAGAGACCAGTCTGGGGGAGCAGAGACCAGTCTGCAGGAGCAGAGACCAGTCTGCAGGAACAGAAACCAATCTGCAGGAGCAGAGACCAGTGTAGGGGAGCAGAGACAAGTCTGGAGGAGCAGAGACCAGTCTGGGGGAGCAGAGACCAGTCTGGGGGAGCAGAGACCAGTGTAGGGGAGCAGAGACCAGTCTGGGGGAGCAGAGACCAGTCTGCAGGAGCAGAGACCAGTCTGCAGGAGCAGAGACCAGTCTGCAGGAGCAGAGACCAGTCTGGGGGAGCAGAGACCAGTCTGCAGGAGCAGAGACCAGTCTGGGGGAGCAGAGACCAGTCTGCAGGAGCAGAGACCAGTCTGGAGGAGCAGACCCAGCCTCGGGGAGCGGAAACCAGCAGAAACACCCGTGTGAGCTGTGAAACCCTCCGATCCTGCGCTCCTGAGAGCCTGAGCACAAGTTTGCTCCGAGGACACGAGCTACAGAAAGGAGCTTTGAGCCCAGCACAACTCGCTGCTCCCCGCGTGGCCAAGGAGGAGGTGAGCGGCCAAGTCCTCGCCCAGCGGGAAACTCGGATCAGGAAAAGCCAGCTGCAAAAGAACTGTCTCCCGCCGAGGCGTGAGCCGAGCCCCAGCACCGCCCAGCACAGCAGCCCGGCTGGACCCCGACCCAGGACAGCACACACTTGAGCTACCAAACTTACAGGGACCGGCGATCCAGCAGATCAGCGAACTCACCTCCGCCGCAATCCGGCTGCAGGCACAGCCATCAGCCCCGAGGGGAAACCAACACCAAGCCGCAAAGAAAAAAAAAAAGGACAAAAGACCACTTCCCCCCCTCCACACACAGCTTATCTTATCAGAAGGGTTAGCAGTGGGTGGTAACTCTCCTATGCTTTTGAAGTAATCTTAGCTTTTTTTTCAAATTTTCTCTCTTTCCTTCTCTTTCTCTATGCTTTACTCTTATAGTTAATAAGTAAATTCATTTATCGTTTTGAAACCCAACATTGGATCTCGAGTGCATCTTAATTTTGCTTCTGGTAACTGACTAAACAACCATATTTGCGAGTCATAACAGGGCACCCCAGCTTTCTGCTCTCCACGCCCTTGTGTCTGTTCCACTCAGTCGTTTGTCACACGCCTCAGCTCTCACTTCTCCTTTCCCTCTTGTTAATTCCCCCAACGAGCTCATTTCCCCAGCTCCTGCCTCACCGTTCAGGCTGGTGAGGGCCCTGCCCCGTTCAGCCATGGGCTGGGTGCTCTGGGGGGTCCTGCTCACATGGGTGCCCATGGCTTGGGTGAGAGGGGCTGAGCAATCCCAGGAGCCCTCCTCCGCTCCGGGGTTTCTGGAGTGCAAGAAGATCCTGAAACTGTCAAGTCTGGAAGTCCTGCCGGGGGGTGGCTGGGATAACCTCAGGAACCTGGACATGGGCAGAGTTATCAACCTGGGCTATTCCCTGTGCAAGACCACAGAAGACGGATCTTATCTCATCCCGGACGAGATCTTCACTATCCCTCTCAAGCAGAGCAACCTGGACATCAACTCCGAGATCATCGAGTCCTGGAAAAATTATCAAAGCCTCACCTCTTTCTCCATCAACCTGGAGGCGTCCCTCTTCCACGAAATAAACGGCAAGTTCTCCTTCGACTTCTACCGGGCTAAGACCCAACAAGTGAAAGACCGTGCTGTGACCACCCGTGTGCAAGTCAGGAACCTGGTTTACACTGCCAAGATCGACCCAGAGGCAGCCCTGGACAAGAGCTTCAAAAACCAGCTGCTGACCATTGCCAGCCACCTGGAGAACAATCAGACACGGATGGCTAATTTTCTGGCCGAGATGCTGGTGCTCAACTATGGCACCCACGTCATCACCTCTGTGGACGCCGGAGCCACCTTGGTGCAGGAGGATCAGATCAAGGCAACCTTCCTGAATGACAGCTCACGGAGCGCGGTGACTGCCTCGGCTGGCGTGCTCTTCCAGAACATTGTTGGTGTGGAAATCAAACTGGACATCGGCTCTGGCTCCGTCAAGCAGTATCTGGAGAACCGCACCAACTCCAGGGTAGAGAGCATCGGCGGGACCCCCTTTTACCCAGGCATGACCCTCAAGACCTGGCAGGAGAAGATTCAAAATCAGCTGGTGGCTCTCGACCGCTCAGGGCTGCCCCTGTACTTCTTCATCAACCCCAGCAAGCTGCCAGAGCTGCCCACTCCCACGGCGAAGAGGCTGGCCAGGCTCGTGGAGACGGCCATCCGCCGCTACTACACCTTCAACACCTACCCGGGCTGCACCGACGCCTCCTCACCCTACTTCAACTTCCACGCCAACACCGACGACGGCTCCTGCAAGGGTTCCATGGCCAACTTCACCTTCGGGGGAGTCTTCCAGATGTGCGAGGAGTTGTCCGGCCCTGACGCCAGCACGATGTGCCGGGAGCTGGAGCAGAAGAACCCTCTCAATGGGGCCTTCTCTTGCCTCGACACCTACTCTCCAGTGCTGCTGGGTGTGCAGGAGCGGGAGGAAGTCCACAGCAAACTGGAGTGCCACGAGGAGTGCACCCTAAAGATCTTCTCCTGCCATACCAAGTGCCAGGATGTCTTCCCGCTTTCCCGGGTGAAGTTCACTGCCTACTGGTGCGTTGCCAGCAAGCTCGCGGCTCCCAACTCGGGCTACCTCTTTGGGGGGCTGTTCAGCACCCACAGTGCCAACCCCGTCACCAAAGGCCAGTCCTGTCCCTCGGGGTACTTCCCACTGAAGGTCTTTGGTGAGCTCAGCGTATGTGTGAGCCATGATTACGAGGAGGGGGCCCAGTATGCGATGCCCTTCGGGGGCTTCTTCAGCTGCCAGGAAGGGAACCCCTTGGCCGGGCGGGACCAGAGCACTGCCGAGGACCTCTATGCCAAGGGCTGTCCCCCGGGCTTCAGCCAGCACCTGGCCCTCATCAGCGACAGCTGCCAGGTGGAATTCTGCACCCAGGCCGGCCTCTTCACGAGGGACTCGCTGCCCCCCGCCCGCCTGCCCCCCTTCACCCGGCCCCCCCCCATCCTGCCGGCCGTCAACACCGTGCTGGTGCGGGAAGGGAACAGCACCTGGGTGCGGGACGGGCAGAGCCGCGTGTGGCGGCTGGCGCGGCTGGAGGAGATCCGGCACGCTGAGGAAACGGCGAGGGGCCAGGGGCACAGCGGGGGCAAGGTGGCCGGTGCCAGCCTGGGGGTGCTTGCCGGGCTGGCCATCATCCTGGCCATGGCGTATTACGGTCGCCAGAGGTATAAGGCGAGGAGGTACCGCGAGCTGAGCACGGGGCAGAGCCTGGCCCCCAGCAGCGCTGGGGAAAGCACCATGCTGAACATGGGCGAGGGGTACCAGCAAGAGCCCGAGGGGCTGATGGCCTGAGTGCCACCTCCCCGGTTTCTGTGCCCCAAACCTGGGTAATGCCCCCCTGATCCGCCCCGCAGGAAAGGAGGGAGCAGAGGAGCCCCCGCATGCTGCAAGCAGAGGACACCCCCTGGTGTCCATGTATATCTATCAGGATAGATATACACACGCATGCAGAGAGGCACGGAGCAGCTTTTATTTCAGCCAGCAACTGATTGTGTAGTCAACAGAGCATTAAAAAAGAAGGAAAAAAAAAAAAAAAAAAAAGAAGTCATGTTGTGGAAAAGATTTAGTCACAATAAAAGCCACCGGGCTGGAACCATGGAGGGTGTGGGACCCTCCCCTTTCTTGCCCGGGTCACAGGAGGGTTTTGCATAGCACCAGACAAGTTTGTCTGCACTGGGGAAAACCCAGGGCTGGCGTGGAGGACAAAGCACACAGGGGGCTGTTCCTGGGGAAAGAGGTTTTCTCCCTTGAGGTAGAAAATAACCCACGCTAAGAACGGCTGGGCACAAAGGGGCGTCAGGGGGACGAGGGGTTACCTGGCCCTCCCCACAGTGCCCCTCGCTCTCCTGGCCACACAGATGACTGACAGAAGACAACGGAGAGGCCAGGCCACGCAGAGACCACGAGGGCCTCCTGCCATCTGCTTTATTGACCCCCACCCTCCTCCAGGGGGTGGCCAGCAGGGGTGATGGATCCCCCGGGCCATGGAGAGGGAAAACAGCAACGACAACAGAAAGATGCACAGCAGGATGGGCCCTCCTTCCGTGTGCCACCACCCCCAGCACAGAGGGTGAGGTGACCCTCCCAGGAAAACCCATTTTCCCTCAGGGAACACCACAGGGCTGGGGGTAGCCTGGACAGTGGTGGGTGTTGCCCCCCTGCTCTTGCTCTCCAACCCCAGGGGTCTCACAGGCAGCAAGACCCCCAGCAATGGGAAAAGTGCCCCCAGGGCAGCCATCAAAGCTGTGGAGATCTCCCCAGCACTCCGGCACAGGTGGCTCCAAAAGGCCCCATGACTCTCACACTGGTTTGGGCTGGAAGGGACCTCCCAGATCATCTCGTTTCACAACCCCTGGCCAGGGACACATTTCACTAGCCCAGCTTGCTCAAAGGCCCAGGGACCCCAAAATGCCACGGAACACACTCCCCCCTACCCCCTGATCGCCCACACTCTCCTACCCGCACCGCCCTCCTGGCCCCAGCCCATGCCAACCCTGTACCAGCCCCACAAGGACTCTCTGGTGGCAGGAAGCTAACAGTTCTCAGCCCCAACCCGTGCCTTGGCCCCACGGGCACCTGCAGGTGCCAGCCCTCCTGTGGGGCAGAGCCCTGTTGGGGTGGGTGGTCCCCACAATCCCTGTCCCATTCCCAAGCACCACTGAGCTCAGCCCCACTCTGGCTGCAGCACCACCTTCTCCCAGAGCTCAGGATGCCTCCCAAAATGCCCCCCCCCCCTCCCTATATGTACATATATACGACAACACCCCAAGACACGAGGTATTATAGAACTCCAACGTGGGGACACCCCCATACAAACAGTTCAAGGAACCCACTGTTGGGGGGGTGGGACACAGGACAGAAAATGCCCGTCATCGTCACCCCCACCCTCCACTTCCTACCACCCACCAGCCCCTCCCTGGCATGCAGAGGCAGGGGCAGCCCAGACAAGGGGACCCTGCAGGGCACAGCTCAGACACAGCCAAGAGGAGCAGGGGGCACAGGGCTGGGGGGCAGCCCAGGGCCCCCGAACCCCCACGGACACAGGAGACCAGTGGGAAGGTACCGGACAGAACGAACAAACAAACAAACAAACTTCAGAGGGACAAGGCAGAGCAAGGGGGACTCCAGTGGCCCCAGCTTCCATCCCAGGCCAGGTCCCAGCCCCAAGTGGGTCAGGCTGAGACTAGTGTGGATGAGGAGACAGGGGAGCCCGGCACGCCCCAAGCCCTCAGCACAGTGGCAGCGAGGATAGGACACCATCCAGAGGGCTGGCCAAGCCAGCCTAAAGCCCCACACCTGTGTGTGGGGAGGCTCCCGCCCTGCAGGAGTGAAGGGGATGGCCAAAAGGCCTTCTCCCACATTCCCAGCCAGCCCAGGGATGTTCCCACTGCCCGGGTGCCACTGGGAGCAGGGGCCTCCAGGTGCACCCTGAAAAGCCCCTAAGAGGGTTTCTCCAGCAGCTTTATCCTGGCGGGTGCCAGCACAGGCAACCCTTTCCTTGCCTCCTTGCCATGGCCTCAGTCCTTCTCTTGTGCCAGGCTCTCCTCCGTGATGCCCTGGGCTGCAAGCTCAGCCAGGACATTGTCCAGGTAGTTGATGTCAGGGTAGCCGTGGCCAGTGAGGTTGGAGCCAAACTCTGTCTTGTGGTGGATCTCGTTCCAGATCACCGTGTCTGACTCGCCCGTGGTGCTGGAGGTCCCGATGGCAAAGATCAGGCGTCGGTCCCAGGCCACCAGCAGCAGCTTCAGTACCTGTGGAAGCAAGAAATGGGGCAGTCAGCAAACCAAAAACAGGCTGGGGAAGCACGTGCTTCTGTTCAGGGCACTCCTGATCATCCTGGCGTGCCCTGGCAACGTGGGCAACCCACAGCCAAGCCCTGCAGGGGGTTTGGGATCCCAGCACAAGGGCCTGTCCCAGCCAAAACAGAGGGACCAGGCTCTCACAGTGCATGGGAAGGTCTTCCATGGGGAAACCTCCTTTCCCCCATGCTCCCCCTCCATACACCTTGGCCAGCTCAAGGTGCCCAGCTGAGCCCCTCACCTTCCTGCCCTTCTCGCTGTCTGGCAGGTAGCAGTGCCGGGGGAAGCCACGGGCCGTGAAGCTCTTCCCTGGGTTTGGGTGCTCTGGTCCCTGCAATGTAGGAAGTGGGAGGAGAAAAAACCACCTTTTTGAGTTCTAAAGGGCGCTCTGGGCACAAGGCTGTCCCCCAGCCTCAGTGGACAACCCCCCCCATCCCCCCCCCCCCGCCACCAAGCAGACAGGGACACCACTTCCATGCAAATACACCCCAGGATTCCCACAGCATCCTTATGGACAAGCAGCTCCTGAGTGAAGGCACGAGCTGCAGCGTGACCTGGGGGTAACACAGCAGCGACAAGGGCCACCTGCTCCCACAGGGGATGACCCACACCCCCACCCCAGGCACGGGGCCAGGCTCACCTGCACCCCTGGGGGGATGTTGTAGATGATGCGGATGGTTTTGCAGTCAGCGTGGCCGGGCAGCGCATGAGGGATGATGTGATATTCCATCTTTCCCGGAGGCTGCGTCCCTGTCTTCACCCCATAGATGGTTTTGCAGGTGGGACATTGCAGACTCCCATCCTGAGAGCAGCAAAAGGAGAGCACACTGAAACTGCTGTCCCCAAGCCACTCGGTGCCTGAGCAGCACTGAAATGCAGTTTAAACAAACTCTCAGGAAGCCAAGAAAAGGGCTGGGAGAATATTCTATGGCTGTCCAACTTCACTCAAAAACCTGAGGCCTGCATTTCTCTTCCCCACCAGTTTTCCACTCCTTCTTTTCCCTACCTCTGATTTGGTGGGGAGTTTTTTGGGATTTTTTTTTTCAAAGAGGGAATTCTAATAAATATCGAAATAAATATTAAAAATCTGCGAGGAATGCGGAACACGTTTCCCATGGAATGTTGAGCAATTTGCAGGAGACTCAGGAAAGCCCTCCTGTGGCTGGAGCAGCACTGCCTGGCACCAGATTCCGGGCAGCTCTGCTCAAACACATGCAGGGACAAAAGTTCACCCTGGGAAGGGAAAGCAAGCACGTAAAACTGGGCACAGTGGGGGGTAAACGCACCCACGCAACCCCAGGTTCTGATTTATCAGTCCCAAAGCGCTTGCTGCTGATAAAAACTAAACTCTGCATCAGGGTGGGAGGTCAGAGTCCTCTGGGGCAGCTGGACATGAGCACTGTCCCGCAGAGCTGGGGGCCCAGCTGTGCCCCGGGGCTGCTGCCTCTCACCTTGTTGCCGTTGTTGTACATGGCGACCAGGCAGTGGAGGTGGAAGACGTGGCTGCACTTGACCAGTTTCCCCACCAGGTCAGGCTTGATGGCTGGCTGGGGCCCCTTGTAGCCAGAGGGGGCAGAGAGACGCTCCATGCAGATGGTGCAGTCCTGCAGGAGAGAAGAGGGGTCACCATCAGATGGATGGCTGCAGCCTGAGCCGAGGTCACGGGGCTGATGAGCTGCCCTGCTCTTGCCCAAGCACCAGCACCCACCCCTGGGCCACTGCAGAGGCTGGCCCGCACATCCCTCCTCTTTGGAGGGGGACAGGGACAGGGAAGGGATCCTTGCACAGGAAAGGGGGAGTGCCCTGCATGCCCCAGGGCATCACACATGTCCCGTTGCTCACTCCAGAGCAAATCACCCCAGGGGCACCCCAGCAGGACCCCTGCCTCTCGCACCTCATCCGGCGGATGCCGCACTTTCTGCAGGTATTTCTTCAGTACCTCCTCCGGGGTTTTACCTGGGGGGGGGAGAGAGAGAGTTGGAAGGAGAAACCCACTGACAGGAGCAGCAGAGGGGACGAGAGGTACAGGGGAGCCACGTAAGGAAAGCAGGGCCAGGGGCCAAGCAGCCGAATTCCTCTCACCCTTCTTGGCCTGTTTCTTGGTGGTCTTGCGGCAGGTGTGGGAGATGCCAGGGATGGACTGGATTTCGCTCTTGCTGACGGGTGGGGGGTGCAGCACCAGCTTGGGGGGCCGTGTCAGACAGACGGGCAGCCCGGCCGCGCTCATCAGGATCCCCGTGATCCCTGGGGGAAAAAAAGGGGGGGGTTGAAATGGCACTGGGGAACCAGCGACATCCCCAAACCCCAGATGCTCCCCAGAAACAGCCCCATCAGGGTTGTTTGTTCCCAGCACCCGCTGTGGCCTCACCCCTCACCTGCCAGTGCTGGGTTGACGGGGCTGGAGCCAGTGAGGTTCTTCACAGGTACGGTGGGGACCCTAAGAGGAGCCAGCAGAGACCACGTCAGGACCAGCGGCAGCACTCACGTTCCCACAGGGCCCAGGGGCCAGACAACAGTTGCCTGAGCAACTGCACAGGCCTTGGCTGGAAACACAATTCCCCTGATGGGGCAATGTGCCCCCCCTGCCCCACCACCGTCTTTTCTCTGGCGCTTTAGAAACCCTGCCTGCATCTCCATTCATGGCCCCTTTTTGTCATTGCTCCCCGGGCCAGGCTGTTGTTTCTTTTCCTCTTTTCTCCTGTGGCCACGTCACTGCCACAGCTCTTTCCCCCCCCCCCCCCACTCCCCCTGAGGCTCGCTTCCATGGGAAAGTTTCCCGGCAGGTCAGGAGAAGAGGGAAGGGGGAGGATGGAGAGGGAGAGGAAAGGGGCCAGGCTGCGACAGAAGGCTGATGGCAGAGCCAGACAAAGGGGAGAAACGGGCTCATTAAATGTCCACCCCACCACAAAAACGTGTCTTGGGAGGGTGGGGGTCTGGAGAGACCCCTTCTCATGGGGCCTGAATGGTTTTTCTTTGGGCCTTTCGCAGTCCCCCACCCAATGCCTGCCCACAAGAGAAAGAGCAGCCTCAGCCTCTTCATTGAGATGCAGGAGCCACCCCAGCCCCACTCCAGTCCCCAGGCACCTGTGGGGAAGGCGAGGGGCCCAGCAGAGCCCTCCACCCACAGGAGGTTGGGGATCACCGAGGTCTGTCTCCCCACCAGCCTCGGGGGAACCCCCTCTGCCCCTTGGGGAGGGGGAGAAAAACCTTGTGCTGCCCCTTTCTCCCTCCCAGGTACCCTCACACACAGCAGGACTCACCCAGAGGCGATGAGCACCCGGGACTGGGCGATGGCCAGGCGCTGGAGGTGGCTGCGGTTCAGGGTGCCCAGGGCAGGACGGGCTGCTTTGCCACTGCCAGCACCGGGGGGGCTGCTGGCAGAGCTGGCCGAGCTCAGGGCAGGGGTGCTGGCCGCCTGCCGCCGGCCCCCTTGGGCCGCCAGCGGCTTCAGCGAGCCACGCACCACGGCCACGCCGTCGGGCGCCTTGGCCCCCGGGGTGGGCGCCGGGGCCTTGGGGGTGGCCGGCGGAACGGGGGGCGCTTTGCGGGGCTGCA
>VXBA01002173.1:19495-34007 GCA_013399895.1 Serilophus lunatus
TATCAGCTGCCCCTCACTGTGCCCCAGCGGGACCCAAGACCCCCCGCCCCCTGCTCGCCTTCAGGGGCTCTCGGCCAGGCTGGGGGCTGAGCCGGTGCCCGGGCCGGGCTTGGCGAGCTGCCGCAGGTCCCGCGCAGACCTCAGGGCCCACTGGGCCAGCTCCCGCAGCACCCCCAGGCCCCGCAGCTTCTGCTCGAAGAGGCTGAGGCGGGGCTGGGGGGGCGGCCCGTCCCCCTCCTCGCTCGGGGGGCTGCGGCTCTCCAGCCGCAGCAGCTCCTCGAGGTGGTAGGCGAAGGCCGAGACCTGCAGCAGGACGGCTGCCAGCGCCCGGCCCAGGGCAGTGTCGGCCTCACCCAGCTGCTCCCGCTGCTCCTCCAGCATCTGTGCCAGCAGGGCGCGGAAGGCCCGGTAAGCCGCCAGGTTCTCCAGCAGCCGCTGGGTCCCGGTCTGCTCGTCCCAGCGCTCCACCGCTGCCGGCGGCACTCCCTCCACCGCCGCCACGTTGGCCGAGGCGTCCAAGCCCTGCCGCTCCATCTGCGGGGCGAGACCCACCGGCAGTCAGCGGTGGCAGGAAGGAGAAATTTGTAAGGTGCCCCTTACCCTGAGCCCCGCCAGCACCAGTCCCAGGGCCCCCCCCCCCTCCATGCACGAGGTGTCCGGGGCAGCGCAAAGCCAGGTGCCCGAGGTTTGCCCCAGACACCGGCAGCACTCCATCCCCCATCCCTGCCACACGACGGACTCCTCACACCCCACAGCTGCCAGGAACCTCCTCCCCCCTCCCCCAGACCCCCCCAGCACTAGGGCAACCAGAAGGAGCAGGTCACACTCACGTAGGTGTCCAGGAGGTCGATGACATCCGAGCGCATCTTCCCGACCAGGCGGATGCCGCGGGCGCACAGGTCGCGGCGCCGGAGGGCGGCGGAGGGACTGTCTGCTCCCGCCATGGTCCGGGCAGCTGTCACGGCCACCAGGCTCAGGGCTCAGTGCCCGCCCGGCCCAGGCAGGACAATCCCTTGCTGAGCTGGTGCATTCCAGCCGGGAGCTCCACTCACACGTCCGCTGGCCTGGCTCTCCCCCTCTTCAGCGCCCGGGGCCTGGCACCACGCTGCAAATTCCCGCCTCTGGGATCAACAGCGACAGATTATTCTCCCAATTCTCCCACGCATCGCTACTCCAAGTGCTGTGCCCAGAACCGTCTGGCCCGGCAGCAACAGGGCTCTCACCCCCTGCTGACCCACTCCTCCCTCCCGGCCACACAGTGGGATTAGCAGCATGTTAATCCTTCGGGCTCATGCCAGAGCGCGGGAAACCACTGCCGGGAAGAGGCCAGCAAAGCCCGGACATTGCTCAACACCTCAACCCGGGTGGCTGGGGCTGAGCAGGGCCAAGAGTTAAGGCCCGAGGGGACGCCACTCCGGGCTGGAGATCCAGCACCAACCACAGGCTGAACCGAAACCCAAACCCAGCCGCCTCCATCCCTCTTACTGCCGGAGGGCCATGGGTCTAATTCCCCTTTCACAGAGAGGTCCTGCCCCAGAGAGGGGCTGCAGGACAGGATAGTTTCTCCTCAAGCCCCCAGAATGCAGGACTTACTTGGTCTTCATTTCTGGACCCACACACACACAGGACTTGCTCTCTCCTTAAGCCCCCAAAATGTGGGACTTAATCCCTCTTTGGAAGCCCAAAGACTGGCCGAGTGATCCCGGTTTCAAGGCCTCAAAGCACAAGACTTAAGTCACTGGGGTTTGAGCCCCCAAAATGCAGCACTTGGTCTCCCTTTTTAAGCCCAAAATTGCAGGATTCGGGCTCAGTTCTGAGCCTCCAAAACACAGCAGTGGGTCTCTCTTTGGGAGCCCAAAAACCAACCAAGTGAGGCCCCAAACCTGACCCAGGGTCATGACTGAACCCCAGTTGGCAGCTGAGCACCAGCAGCCTGTTCCTCACCCCCTGAATGGGATGGGGAAGATCCACTCCAAGCCAATACCAGCCACCCCACAAACGAGCTGCATGCACCAAGACAAAAACAGCCCTTCGGGTTGGGTTGGTTTTTCCTCAGTATGTTTATTTTGGTTATGTATTACCCAGATTAAGAGGTGGGGGAAAATTCCCAAGAGTTGAAAAGCAGCTTTCCATGAGTACCAGAGTGTGCCTGGCCGGGCGAGGGTCTCCATACACCCAGTGGCTTCCCTGACAACCCTTGGCTACTGCAGAAGGTGCTGCTGAGCTTTGGGACCCCTGGGCCCTGAGCCTCAAAGTGCTGCCCACGTCAGGCACAGCGCCAGGAGTGGCTGAAAGGCCCTGAATCCTTTCTGATCCCTCCCAGGGAGGAGGAAAAAAAAAATAAATACAGGGGAAAAAAAATACAAAAAAGTTTATTGCAAACTACTACAATAATTTATTGAAGCAAACTGCATGCGAGTGAAGGAGAGACATTGAGGGGAGGAGGAGCTGCAGGAGGGCTGTGTCAGTTTTAGGGCTTCAAAGGGGGCGTGGGAAGGGAGCTACACATCTCTCCTGCGTCAGGGGCGAGCAGGCTGTGGTTAAGAGGACAGACAGGCACCTGGCCACGGCCAGAAAAAGAAAAGGGGGAGCTACAAGAGGTGTCATGGAAGGATGAGGCGGGGAGAGGCAGGATCAGGGGCGTCCAGGCCGGGAAGCAAAGGAGGTGTTTGATTTTGCATCCCAGGAACACGGTCAGTGGCAGACTCTGCTCCGCTCGGGGCAGACGCACGACAAGGTCACCTCCCTCAGCTCCCAGCCAGCTGCCAAGTGCCAGGTCACCAGAGGTGAGCAAGCCCTTGACCTGAAGGCATTTTAGTGCCAGCCCTCGACCAACAAACCCCCGAGTGCTCCACTTTAGTGTTCTGTGCAAGGCTCTGCCCACCCCACACCTCCCACGGGCACAAGGGGCCGGCAGAGAAGCGGCTCCAGCTGGAAATCCCAGTGATGTGATCCAAGGAAGAAACTGGATCATCCCAACTGAAGAAAGCAGTTCAGTTTCACACCATTCCACCATGGACCTGCCTGCACCGTCCCACAAGACCTGCCATCAGGTGTGCTGGGCCCTCATCTCACGGCGGGCCTAGGAGCCAGGAGTGAGAACGTGGGATGCCCACACCCAGGGCACAACACACCAAACTGTTCAGCCACGATCCGCCCCAACACCAGAAGTGTTTTGACTTGCTCTGACAAACGTATCAGTGTAAAGAGGGAAGGGAGGGGGCAAACCAGGACAAAGGGCCCAATAAAAGCCGTCATGTTTGGGCTACAGCTGGATTTCCAGGCAGCACAGGGGACAGAGTGGGTGTTCAGAGTCAGCTTCCCGTTAAGTTCCCAATCAAAGTCCATGTTTTATTGTGGTTTGCCAAACCACAGGTACCCGATTTTGCCAAGCTGCTGTGTGCTGCAGAACAACCCAGCTGATCTTGTGCCCGGACAAGACACTTCAGCTCTGCTCCCAACCACAGAAACCCAACCAAAAAAAAAAACAAAAACCAGCAAACAAACAAAAAGCCAGGTTATTCTTCACCTCTTCCAAAACCACTACGAATTCAAGGCCACTGAATCTCCACACGAAGTCTCAGAAAAGAGCAAAAAAATCCAAGTCTCCATAGCAGACACATCTTATCCTATGTAAACTTTTCCGAGGGCTCAGAGCTGCCCTAACTACGTGGGCAGGCAACACCTGATCCACCACATTTCAGGGAGAGCAGCAGTGTCTGTGCAGAAGGGAGAAGCTTCGAGGACACGGCCACACAACACCCTCCCCCCAAAGAGGGGCAGGGAGAGAAGCTGACAGCCCCTCAGCCCCACGTCAATCTATTGCCTTGGATAAACAAGCCTGAGAAAACCACATCCAGTCCCTGCTCCTGTGCCTTTGCCTAGACCTGGAGAGGAGAGGCAGAGTCGGAGGAGGAGGACCACATCCCCCAGCAGCAAGCAGCTCACGACTGTCCCGAGCCACGAGAACAAGTTCCTGGCCAACAACGTCCTTCCCCGAAAGGCTGAGGAGCATTTTCTGCAAGGAGCTCACCCGGAACTGGGAGAGAGGGAGGGAGAGGGAGGGAGGGAGACGCCAGCCAGCTGTTCCATCACTCACCTCATCCTCCTGCTAACACGCTGCTGCAGAGACTCCCACTGCACACAGGCTCTCCTCCAGGGGCTCTCCCTCCTCTACTCTGGAAAAGCTGCGAGACACATCTGACTCCAGAGCGCTGCCTCCACCTCGGCTCTCCCAGCTGCTGCTACGATGCCACGCCGTGCTCCCTGCACTGGAGCCTACTGGGAAACAGCCTGAACCCCTTCCACCCCCGCCCCCTAAGAACAGAACTAGAAAATACCGACCCTTTTTTAATCAATAAATAAGGAATCTTGTTACCACAACACAAAACGAAGCATGTTCAAAGTGCAAATTACTGTCGTCAAACTGGGATGCTCCTCCTTGCCTCTCCCACGCAGGGCTCCTGTAGCCCCCGGGCCTCTCCGAGCAAACACGAGCCAGGGCGTTCCCTCCACTTCCTGCCAGGGCTGGAGCAGGGGAGCGCAGTGGGAGCGGGACGTGCTCTGCTTCACAGCTCACCCTGCCGAGGGGCTAAAGTGCCAAACCCCCAGCCCTGGGAGGAAGGAGGACACTGCAAGGACCAGAGTGCAGCGGTGCATAGAAGTAGGGACCAGGGGCAGAGGGAGTCCTAAGAAACTTCTCCAGAGCACATCCAATGCTTTTTTGTTTTGTTTTTTTTAGTTTGCCAGTGGGGCCACGTCAAGGAGCCAGAAAGGAAGGCATCTGCTTTGGGGTAGAGCAAAGGGTTTCGGCAGTGCCCCCTCCCTTGGAGAAATCCGTCGCTCAATCCAACTTGCTCTGGTAATGGCAGCACGTGCCCCTTTCCACAAAGGGGCCGTGGGAGAGAGAGAGAAGTGGTTGGGAGAAAGAGGATGTGCTGTGATCCACGCTGGAGGGGAGCAGACCCTTCAGTTATTTACTAGTATTGTAAGTTTCGTTTAACTTTCCTCTCTTTCAGTAAGTGCCTCCTCTTTTCTTATTTTTTTTTGTTTCGCTTTGTTTTGTTTTTTTTCCTTTTCCTTTTAAATACAGAGTCCCAGCTGTCCCAGCACCCAGGTGCTCCCCCCACCACTAGGGTCCAGTGGAGTCTGAATCTTCGATGAGCACCTCTGTGCTGGCTCCCAGGATCTCTGTGTTCATGACCAGCCCCTCCGGGTTCGCGCTGCTGCCGCTGCCCACAAAGAGTTTGCCGTCGGCCACCAGGCTCACGCGCTCTGCCCCGCCACAGTAGGGCTTTGGCATCCCCTCGGGGCTCAGCAGCAGGCAATCTGCTGGGGGGGCACTGCCCAGAGGGTCCGGGAGCAGAGGGAGGCCCTGGCCATCGGTGGGTGGCGCGATGGCCTCGGGATTGGTGCCCAGGATATCGGTGCTGGTGATCAGGGCACCCGCGTTGGCAGCCAGCGCTTCGGCTATGAGCACTTCAGGGTGGCTCTTGGCTTTGTGGGCCACCACGCTGTCCTTCTTCTCGAATTTCTTGCCGCAAATATTGCAGGAGAACTGGTAGAAGGAGTCTGCGTCGTGCTTCTTCATGTGCCAGTTGAGGGAAGCCTTCTGCCGGCAGGTGAACCCACAGATCTCACACCTGAGAGGGAGAAGGGGAGAGGTCACAACAAAGGGGACTTGTGGGGACAGCAGGGGCTCGCTAATGTCGCTGCAGCTCCAGATCTGGCTCGTTTTGCTGAGGGCTTATGTTCCCTGGCTCTGCCCCGAGGAGCAGGCGAGACACTCGACGCGTGCTTAAGGAGAGCCAGGACACCAAGAACAGGCTCCAGCCCTGACTTCAGAGCTGCCCCTGCTGTCGGTGCAGCCCCAGCCCAGCTGTGCTGGGGGGTCCCTCGGAGCAGGAGGGCGGGGGAAAGGCAGAGGGTACTCACTGCAAGGGCTTCTCGCCCGTGTGGATCATCCGGTGCACGGCCAAGTTGTGGGAGCTCTTGAAGGCCCGGGCGCAGTACTCGCAGATGTAATCCCTTTGATCTGAAAGACAAGAGCAGTTGCAGCATTGCTGTCCCACAGACCTGCTCCTTTTCCCAGCTCTCACGTGGTGCAGCTAAAGCTGCCCAAGAAGGAGCACAACTACAGGTTCTGGGAGGCCAGCAGGCACAGCACAGGAGGAGGCCCAAAGCATAGCACAGCAGCTGATCTGGAGAGGTCAGGCATGATTAAGACTCTTCTAGGAGCTAATTATTCACTCTGACCAACACTGAGGGACTGGCAAATTAGGACAAAACAGAGTCTATCTGTAGAGGTTTACTCCTCTACAGAGCCCCTGGGTGAGACTTGCTAGGGGGAGAATTAAAACCTTCTATAGTCTATTATTTTTTTTCCATTTCTTTAAAAGATGATAACCCAGAAGACGATACCCTGCTGCAAATCTTTGCTACCTGACTTGGCTTTGCCCTCCTCAGAAATCCTAGAGGCTTTTCCATCCTTGCCCTCTGTGTTCCCTGACCCGAGGAGGAGGCCCACTGTACCTGTGTGATGTTTGGCATGTCGCAGGAGCTGCTTCTGGAGCCGGAAGAGCCGACCGCAGGAGGGGTGAGGACACACGTATTTCTTCTTCAGCAAGTGCTGGTACTTTATGTGATGCTGAGAAGGAAAGAGTGAGAAGTTTGCAGAGTCTCTGAGAGAAGAGCTGAGACACAGTGATCCCCCTCAGCAAAGACAAGACAAGCATCAGGAAGGAGTGTCAGTGCAGTAGAGGCTTAGCTGCCTGTCCCAAACAGCCCTTCCCTGCCCTCCCATGTGCCATTCAGGAATGCCACCAACCTGCAGGTACCGTGGGTGAGCCAGGACTGTGCCACATCCTTCCATCTCACAGCGGACGTACTGTATCGGGGGCTTCTTCCTGGGAAGTCAGCAAGGAAAGGGGCAGAGGGGTTGGCTGCTTCTATGATTAGATGGGTTTACAGACAGAGACTCTCTACATGTTCTATGTGGATTCATATGAACTACAGAACTCTGTTTCTACGAGGGGCAGAGAGATCGGCTGATGCCTCTGGTGCCACGGCAGCAGCACGACAAGCGCAGCTCAGCGAAGTGAGAGGCAAGAACTATTGCTCCAAAACTGTCTGGGCTGTGACACAGCCTCTGCCCAAGAGCCATCTCCCCTCCTGCCACTCCTTAAGGGCTCTCTCCAGAGCTGGGAAAACCCCAGGAGACACAGAGTGCCCAGAACCTTACTGCTGGGCGATGCCAGGGTAGTGATCAGCTGTGAACTGGGGAGAAGGCTGGTTCAGTTGGAAGAAATCCAACCCACACCTACAGGGGGAAGGAAAAGAGGGAAGACAAGGCAGGCTGCTATTTTGATTTTTTTTTTTATTCTATTCAAGGCAGATTTCTGTGCAAGAGATGGCTCTGGGACAATCCACATCTGCAAGTAGGACACAAGGGAAGCAAGTCTGCAGAACAGAACTGGATAGAGGGGATCACTTACCTTCTCTTGGGCAGCCTTGGGCTCTTGTCATCCTTTCTCCTCCTTCCCCTCCTGTAACAGGGATAAAGAAACAGAACTCA
Source organism: Serilophus lunatus (assembly GCA_013399895.1). Lineage (NCBI taxonomy): Eukaryota > Metazoa > Chordata > Aves > Passeriformes > Eurylaimidae > Serilophus > Serilophus lunatus. Next base: position 27,069 of record VXBA01002173.1, read on the forward strand.
GAGAAGCTTCTTTACATTAGCAGTGGGCAGAGACTTTGAAGTTTATGCAGTATTGCCTCATTAACTGCAAGATCTAGAAAAAAAAATGGAGTGCAAGTTGGAGACAGATTCAGAGGAAGAAGAATTCTAGAGAAATAAATGCTTCATGTAGTTTGCTCTCTCAAGCCTTCCTGTTTCCTAATGTATTTCACAATGCATTTTTTATGAACATGTTCATTGTGCCAACACAGCCCAGACCACACAGTGCACCCTATTCCCTCTGCTCTGTTGGGGAACATTCCACACCACGGGAAAACATCAACCTGCACGATGAGGAATGGGATTAATGATCCATCAGCTGTTTTACAGGCCTCTGAAATGGCTACAGCAGCTCATATACCTGCCAAGACAAAAATCTAGGCTCTGTCTGAGCAGACCTGTGCTTACATGTAAACTGCAGCCTCCTAAGGCACAGCTCACACCGTGCCTGCTTGATCCCACTGCTGCAGAGGTACTTGGAGTAGATTGATGGAAGCATTTTCTAGACTCCACTGAGGCATCTTTATTGATGGCAAGCCTGTGCCAGGAACCTGCTGAACAGGCACTCAGCATTCAAGCCAAGCCCTCAGAAGAGACACAGGTTTTATTGCACACCAAAGTAGTGTCTGATCCAAACAGCAAAACCACAAACCACAGAAAAGAGCCTCCGACAGACAGCAATGTTCTCAAAATATCAGCCTCCTCACTCCTCTCCCCTGTGAATCAGCAGCAGCTGAGGAACAGGAACAGAAGTGGCACCACTGGTGTGTGGCCCCATGGGGCAGGTGAGCACAGGGAGCTCAGAGAGGAGCTGAAGTCCAAAACCAGCTCTTTTTGCTTTTTTTTCCTCCCTCACACTATCTCAAAGAACGGCTTTGACACAGACACAATCTCCCTCAGTTGACAGGACAAAAGCTTTAACACTGAGTTTCAGTGACAGCACACCCAAAGGTGCTCTGGGGAGCAAAAATCTGTAGTTTTACTTCTCCAAAGTGATGGAGAACACAGCTGGCTTTCCTGAGCTCTGGGACAGTCCCAAATGTACAAAGAGGACACCTGGCACACCCCCATCCAGGCTATTCCTGTGTTTGCCCCACAACACACAGCAGGAACACTGACCCACTTCAGGCACCACAACAGAACCCACTGTAAGGATGCCCTGAAGGATTTCCCACTGTGTGGTCACACCCACAGAGGCTGAATAACCACAGGATGAAGAAAAACCCCTCAGCTTAAACCAAACCAAAGTACCAACTCTGATTTTTCAAACACGGGCAAGACATGAGGAAGCAGAACAAACAATGCTGCCCTATCAGCTCTCAGGCCCAGAGGAGGAGGACAAGGGGGAAACCAACAACAAAACACTGTTGTACACAAGTGAGAAAGCAAACCACACAATTCACACTGCCCTGTGTAACTGCAGAGTTTACTCACTTCCTTGGCGGCTCTTCATCTTCCTGAAACTCGTTCTCTTCTTTCACTTCCACTTTAATCTCTTTCTGCCTTTCTTTCTCCTCCTTGCCCTTGCCAGTTTTTCTCCTTTGCTTTGGTGCTTCCCTACAAAAACACAAATGCAACACGTTACTACGATGCTCTTCCTGCTGCCTGGCTTTTAAAAAGATTCAAGCAAAAACTGGATGGAATTTCAGGTTTATTTCTCAAGTCCCACTTCTAAGCAGAAATATGAAGAGGGATTAAGGAAGCACCTGGCAGACAGCAAGGCTCTAAAGGCTGTAGGCCCTGAGAGAAGCACAGTCCTGGTTATTCTAATATTTAGAGTCATTTCTCCTGAGCAAGCAGCCCAGGTGCTTTGGGGCATATTAAGCTCATTCAGCTAAGATGTCTTTTTGATTATTGGTTTAAACTCCCCGCTAAGTACAAAATCCAATATACTTCTCCAGGTGGGGCTTGTAGGTTTCATCTCTGGGATCATCCTTGAAGGGAACTTCTTCCTCACTGATGAGCATCTCCTCATCATCATCGCTGCTAGGACGAAACAAGAAGAGAGGACTTTGGCAGCAACAGCTTAACCACTACAGCAGAACAGCCAGAATATTCCCTTCAGCATGGGAAAGACACTATTCCACAGTGCTTCCTCACCCAGCATGACTGGGGGAAAAGCTTGCACTGACCCAGGAGCACAACAACCACCGAAACAGGCCAGGCACCCACCCACCTGCTGCTAAAGGAATCAAGCTACAGGGCAGAATGCCCAGATCCAATCTATCCATCTCCCCATGCCACCTCCCAACACCTCCACTCCACAGTGCCCAAGTGCAGAGGCCCAGCCACAGCTGCTGCCTGTCCCACAAACGTTCCTTTTCCAAGCACCCGGCCCCTCGTGCTGAGACGCCCAGCACGGAGCAGCCCCCCGGAGCGCACAGCGCCCTACCTGCCTGCGGCGGGAGACCGACGCTCTCCTGTGACCTCTGAAAGGAAAAGCCACCGTTAGGTTTCAGCGTGCGCCCGCTGCAGTGAGCTCATCTGTCTCACGGTACCTCCGCCGCCATCCAGAGCCACGAGCGCTGCTGGCAGAAGGCACCCGTGACCAGGGTGCCCCGGCCGCGCTCTCACCTACGGGCTGCCCACTCCTCACTGCCCCGCCCCGGGCCCCTTCCTGCCACGTACCGTACTCCAGCTGGTCCGTGTTTGGCTCTGACTTGCAGACGAGCTGCAGGGAGCCCGTCTTGGATCGGGAGGCGCGGGAATTCTCCGCGTCCCGCTGCCGAGCCGCCGCCGCCCTGCTGCTGCGCCAGCCCCGGCCGGGCCGGGCCGTGCCCACGGCAGAGTCATGGCTGAGGATGCTGGAAACCTCCTCCTCTTCCTTCTCTTCTTTGGGATCTGCAAAGGGCGTTGTAATCTCTGTCATAACCATAAAAAAAAAAAAAAAAGGCCAGAGTCCCACCGTTGAGTCACACTCCTTGCCTCTGCGGGAACCTGCTCGCGCCTCTCGCAGCCCTGGAGGGCAGGGAGCTCCCCAGGCCCTCACTTCAAACTCTCCTTGCATTCCCCGCTGCCTTCTAAGCCAAGGCAGCAGGAATATTTAAAAGGAGCTGCTAATTTTTAAAAGCCACTGGTATTTCCCTCAGATAAAGGCGTGTAAGGTGACGATTTGCTGGCTCTGTGCGCCAGAGAGGAGAGGCTCGTAAACCTCAGCAAGGTTTGCTTTGTGAAAGGTCAGCTTTGTGTGAATCAGAGAATCCCCCAAACACACATGGAACTGTACACCTGGTAAGAACCCTGAGGGAACCTGAGCTGGATGTTTCTGGTCCTGTGCTTGAGCAAAAAGCATCACAAACACTGTTACCCCCGAGGTCTTCGCACCCATTTGCAGCTTCTACAGGGGGTTGCCTTTTTTGGCTGATGTGTTCTGGCATGGTAACAGAACTGGCTGAAACGTCTGTGTGAGCAAGTTAATCCCTTAAAAAGTGGAATTCCCACCTGATCTCACTTTTTGGTGCTTTGCCTTAACAAACTCAAATGCCTTTTGAAATGTCACAAAGGATCACAGGCTGGTTGGGGTTGGAAGGGACCTTAAAGCACATCTCATTCCACCCCTCTGCCACGGGCAGGGACACCTCCCACTGTCCCAGGAGGCTCCACCTGCCCCTGGGATGGGGCAACCACGGCTTCTCTGGGCACTCTGTGCCAGGGTCTCCCCAGTAAAAACTGCTCTCCATCCCTGTTCTCGGTCCTAATGGTGAACATCTCAGGTTTTGGAATGCTAAATCCAACCCAAACACACTGGAAACCAATTTCTCCTTCCTACTCCCTCTGCTTCAGCATGGCTGTCTAACAGACCCAGGGCATTTTTTCATGCTGAGGAATACCCAAAACCACACTGTTAGGGGATGCATTAAATATTTACCCTGCAGTAGAACTTGTAAAGACATGCAGAGCTATTAGTTGAAAAAAACCTTTTAATTCCAGACCCTCCCAACATGGCCACTGGTCCCCATCCAAGGGTCAGAGCTGCACCAGGAAACTTGTGTCTGTCAATTGTTCAGCTGCAGGAGCAGCTGGAGTCAGCACTCACCAAGGCTTCTCCCAAAATCTGAAAATTGCAAAAGGGAAGTCCTACATTTGTACTAATTTTTTGGTCTCTTTCCCACACCTAAACTTCCTTTTTCCTTCACAAGAAACAGATTTCTGATGAATCCAGCCTGCCTCTCAAAAAAACAATGGCAACAACAAAATAAACCAACAACCAAACCAAACTAAGGGGCAAAAAACAAGCACAACACAACCCCAGCACAACAGCTCAACACACCTCCCTCTGTGCCATGCCATGGAGAAGGAGGTGAGCTCTGCTGGCACCATCCTCCAGCCCACGCTGTGCAAAACCCTTGGATTTGGGAAGGGACTTCCAAGGAGGAAATTTTAAGGCCAGAAATGGAGGGACCTGACTCTGCATTCCATTAAGTCCAACAGTTACAATTCCTGTGGCCTCACTGAAGTGAGAATCATTTCCACAAGAACATCCAGCACGGTGGGAAGTCGGATGTGAATTATCCTGCACAGGGAATTCATTTGTAAGCCCAGATTAAACGTTCCCCTTATGCAACCAATGTTTCTACAGACACACCTTGGGAAACCCTGTGCCTGTGTGACTAAGCAGAAGGCAGGGAACACAGTCAATGTCCAACAGGCCTGATCCCATGGCTCTGCACAGAGGGAAAACTCAGGGAGACACTTCTCACCCAGAGCAACTGGGGATTTCCCTTCCAAATATTATCCCAAACACCAGGCAGCAACATTTCCTGGACTGGCATGGCACGGGACCTGCCACCTGGTGCACCCTCCTTCCACAGCCTGTCTGTCCTCCCTGCCAAGGCTCAGCTCTGGCTGAGCTCAGGCCAACTGAGTATTCCAACGTGGATTTAGTATTTGGTAGGGAAGGCTAAGAGTGTAATGGAAATAAACACCATGAGAAATCAATGCCACGTCAGAACTCGTGCCAGGGAGCACCAGTGTGAAATTCCAAGCCTTCCCCAGAACCACTCAGCTCCTCATCCCAACCCCACCCAGGGTGAAAGGACAAATGGGATTTGGCCTTCCAGCCTTACAGGGGGACTCCTGGCTACCAAAAATCCAGCTGTGCAAGGAAAGCTGCCTTTGCTTACACCCAGTCAGGCTCCTGCTAAAAGAAGGGAAGCAGCTCCTGCCTGGATTTTTCCAGGTCTTCTCCAAGGGGCTCCATACAGGGAGCAGCCAGGACACACACAAGTGCAGCTTCCTCACCTCTGCAGCTCTAAAGACTAAAACAAAAACAAACAAGAAACAACCAAACCCCCTCCGAGGCAGATTTCCTCTGGCCCAGGAGCTGTCAACACTTCCCGGCGCCAATTTCCACGCAAACGTTCCATCCTTTTGGCTGCAAACCCAACCAGGGAAAAAAAAAAAGAGCCCCAGAAATTTAACAAGCACTTTTTCCACTGTCACATTCAAGCACAGCTGAAAATCTCAGAGCCCAAGCTAAAGGCCAAAAGGGCTCAAGTGCAGAGAGCCCCCAAACCTGGGAATTCCTGACCAACAACGGCCACTTCCCAGGAAACTGGGGTCAAAATGGGACTATTCTGCCTGTTTTCTACCACTACCCTGTAAATATTTCTGATTAAGGCTGTCCAAAACACCCAGCACCACCACTATAATGTCAACAGCACACATATAACAAGCTTTTTTACACCTTTTAGTAACTTCAATGGCAGCCTCTGAGACACAACCAAAGCCAGGCAGCTCCAGCAGAGAGGGGAATTCATTTGCACAGGTGTGTGACCTCCTTTCCTCACCATCCTCTGGTGCCACATCAAAACCAACACTGCACAAAGCCCTTTCCTTGGAGCTGTTTCAGGAGTCGTCACCAGGTGAGGAGCAAAACCCTTTAACTATTTTTTTTAAGAGGAAGCTGTTCAACAGGTGCACAAAGTTCACAGTTTGCACTGGAAAACACAAATTCTGCTCCGGGTCACAGCTCCCCACAGTTGAGGGTTTTGTGCTCAGATCCCCCAAGCTGCTCCCTCCCCAAATTCTGAAGGATTTTCTCTTTCACTCCTGAAGAAATGAGCAAGAAAACTCCTCACCATCCACTAGAGCTAGAAAACAACAAGTGTAAATACCTGGATGCTCTTATTTCCACACAGTCTCTCCAGGAGCTACACCTGCATTTGTGAGCTCAGAACAGAAGAGAGCCCAGGATTTGCCTGGGACTGCTGTGCAACAGAAGCTGTCAAACCACAGAGCACATCCTCCAGCACCAAAACATCCTTTGCAAGGCAGATCCAAGAGACATCTGGCCTCACTTGTGGGACGTGACAGACACTTGGCTCTGGGATTGCCCAGACCTTCCAGATGGAACATGACAGCAGGAGATGATAATTCAGCTCTTACCTTTACCAGCTGCTTTATCCGTGCATCTGAAAAAGAAAACAAAAAACCAACACACGAGTGTGAGAGGCAGATTCTATGGCACAAACAAAAAGCTGCAGGACGTGGAGACGAGCCCAAACTCCCCGTGCCCTCGCTGGTTACAACCCCTCGTGCTGGATTCCCGAAGCCCAGGGGAACTCCAGGAAGGCCCCGCAGCCAAGGGCCGCCCCTGCCCATCGCAGCGGTGCCCGATCCAGGGGGATTTCTTGCTCGGGATGGGGCACATCCCAGAGCTCCACGCACGCACGTGGCACGTGCCCCGCTCAACACCGCGGGCACCGGGAACGCAGCATCTCCTCCCGGGACCTTTGGCTCACGGGGCCACAGCGAGGGCGGCTCCCGGGACGCTGCCTTTCCTGGGAAAGGATCTGCGGGCCCGGAACAAAGCGGTGGCCCCGGGGCCTTGGGCCCGTTCGCGCGGGGCGGCCGGAGATGTCCCAACTCCCCTCCCTCCCGCCCCAAACTCCCCCCGGCCCGCGGAGGGCGCGGGCCGAG